>VZTL01057877.1:19674-70731 GCA_013400535.1 Scopus umbretta | reverse complement strand
CGGCAGGAAGAAGACGCGGACCATCTTCTCCAAGAGCCAGGTCTTCCAGCTGGAGTCCACCTTCGACGTGAAGCGCTACCTGAGCAGCGCCGAGCGGGCCGGGCTGGCCGCCGCGCTGCACCTCACCGAGACCCAGGTGAAGATCTGGTTCCAGAACCGCCGCAACAAGCTCAAGAGACAGATGTCGGCCGAGCCCGAGGGCCCGGGGCCGGCGGAGCCCCCCGGGGAGCCGCCGCCCCCCGCCGCCGCCGCGGCTCTCTCCTTCCCGGCCCTTTGCAAGGAGAGCAGCCTGCTCAGCCGCTGCTTGCTGCCGCTGCCCTTCCCCCTGCTCTGCCCGGGCAGCGCCATCCCCTACCTCTGCCTGCCCGGGCCGGGCAAGCGCTTCAGCCTGGTGGACGGGGACGTATAGCCTCTCCCGCCGGCCCCCGGCCTGCCTCTTGCCGGGGGCCGCCCCGGCGTTATTTACGCCCCCGCCGCCTCGGTGGGGCGTCCGCCTTCGCCGCAGCCGGCCCGCGGAGGGGCCGCCCGGGCTCCCCCCACCCGTGTCCGTGGGCCGCCGGCACGGTGTTAAAGCTTCGAAGGGCGCTGCCTGCCCGCCCTCGCTCCTGCAGCGCTTTTTCTCCGGTCAGGACTGAGGAGGTAGCACGGACCCACGAAAGAAACCGGGATGTGTTCTGCCTCCCTGCCGCCCTCCCAAATTACCCCGCGCCCGTATCTCGGGGGAGCCGATGCCCTGCCTCAGCCGTGGCCGTCGCTGTACCGGCAACCGAGCCACTTTTAATACAGCTTGCTAAAAGAGAAGGCCTCCATCTCGAACTCTCCACCTCTACAGTCCCTCAGATTAACTTCTCCCCATCTTTGGCATTATCAAAATGTAGACCCCTTTCCGCAGATCTGGTTCTTAAACTGTGGCTTCTCTGATTTTTTTTTTTCCCCTCCTGAAAAAAAAACAACAACACCAACTAAGCTCTGTCTCACACTTTTTGTCCTAACTGGTTCTCAAACCCTGGCTCATCTGACGTTTTTGCAGAACGAGACAAGCTGTCTCTCATACTTCTTGCGCTAACCCCGCCCCCCGAAGTCTCGTGGGGCAATTTTGTCTGCTGTCCTAGGGTAATGAAGTGTTGGTTTTGTTTTGTTTTGTTTTGTTTTTTTCATAGATTTCCAAACGCATTTGTCGTCCTTTGGTTTCCAAGTTCACACGCTTTATATTGAGAGGTTGGAAATAAACCTTGTCAGAAAGCTGAAACGCGTGCCTTTTCCATACAGTTACTGCTAGGCGCTATCAAACGGAAGACACTGCCCAGAGTGCATCGACGGCTCTTGTTTTAAAAATAAAGGTTAAAACCACATCGCGGCATTACGCAATTCACCCGCGTGTGCGCAAACGGGCAACCTGTCGAGTTNAAAAAATATATCGAGGCTATTGCAAGGATGGTATAATGAAGCGGACACGCCGAAGGGGACCTGCCGGGTGCACTTCACAGCTCGGGTTCCCCCAAACTGCAGCTGCTGGGAAGGTGCAGGCGACGAATTAACGGTTTGGGTGACACGACCGACCCCTCTTTTCTGGTCGGACCTTATGATGACGGTTGAAGAAATTAAGGTCTTCTGAGTCCGCGAGTTACACCGTGGCTAAAAACATTTGGAGACACATATAAGCGATGATGTCCTTATTTCCGAGGGTGATGCGATACGGTTCGCCTGCGCCTTTTTTTCCTAACTGATGATCTATATCGGAATCTCCCTTTGGTCGTTACTTCTAATATTTCCAGTGTTGATGCACCCTTACTTCTTTACTGCCACGAGACTAATCAATACCGATAGAGGCAATTCCGGCTTTTTTCCAAATCCCTAGCAATGGAAGTTTGATCAGATGCAGCAGCTGTACGCTAAGGTCCCCTTCTCGAGTTCTTCAACACGGAACTAGAATTCATTTAAAGAAACTGCCCTTCCACATAACTGCAGCCTCAGATGTCTCCGTGGTGAAAGATAACTATAGAAGGAGTCGGTATTCGGCAATTAATCTACTTCTCACCGCATTTATCAAGCCATTTTCAGTCTTATTCTTCTCTCTGTTTTATCAGTTTGGAATTGTTGCTGGAGTTACGGAGACAACTGAAGGACAATACGGACCCAAAACCCGGAGCGAGTTATTTTACAATAAAAACAAAAGCAAGAGATCTTCTGCATGCCGTCGGTCCAGCGCACAGTCCGATTTCACAGCTTGCTGCCGCCCAGCTCCAAAGCTACCCTCACTAGGAGCTACGTTGCCATCGGTGAATGCCTGAAACAGCCGGGTAGCTGGAGAAAGTAAATACCCATCCCGAAATACTCATCCCCCATCAAGATATAACTGCTGGTTACGAGATCATCGGCCAAAAATATTAATCAAACTGTTGCTACTCAGTGTAACACGGCCAGTGGCAAGGTGGCTTTCTCTGAAGAAAACCAAGATCACGATGTATCAGGATTCCCAGCTGAGCAGTCACTGCTGATCACACTGAATATTACTGACATTTCTTATGGAGCTTAAAACAATTGCATTTGCAATTTTAAATCGTTCCTACTACAACAAGAGATTGCTACTAGCTACCGTACAGCAGGAGATTAGTGGTGGCTAGCTTATTGATGGGATACTTTAAAAAATGAGACAAACCACAATAAAATGAAACAAAAAAACCCTCTGTAAGAGCTTGCAAACAGTTTGGGGTGGTGGTGGTGGGGGAAAACAAAATAAAAACAAAATGGAAAACCAAACAGTGCTAGAACTGATTAGTTGCTGGAACTGAGATTTTAAGAAGTCCTGTTAAAGTTTGGCATGATGAAAAGAGATAGTGCAGCGGGGTGGGAAGCGGGTGGAAGACATGATGTCCTTCCTTATTGAAGGGATTCTCTATTAAAAGCTCATCTATAGTGCTGCAGTTTATTTTTTTGCATTAGAAGAATAGCTAGAGCCCCTACCTGTTCTCCAGCCTTGAGTTAGGCATGGCACATACGTATGTAATGACAGCCTACCCCGGAATACTCCATAAACTGAGTAGAAAAGAAAGATATGGCTAAGACCTGGCCCCTGGACCTTCCAAAAGAAGGATCGTGATCAAATACAACCTTTCTCAACAGGAAAATATATTTGAAAAGCATCTGGATACATACATAAATGCATTGCTCATGAAACAGTGCAATACAAGGGCTTAACAGAGCCGCTCCATCTCTCTCCTCCGTCTCTTCGTAAAAGCCCCAGATGGCTGTTCCTGGGTGCAGCAGCTCCGGGAAACTTGATTTTCATCTCACCTGTGATGTTGTAAAATTCCTGGGATTAGGATGATCAATCACACTGCTGCATTGGGCAGCTTTTGTTGTTCAAAAGCATGCTGACAATGAGAAGATCCAATTACTTCTGCTGGAGAGTGTCTTCTCACTTGTCCACTCTGTTGGAAGGTTTTGCAAAACTCCTCTAGGACTGGTTTCTCCCTGGAGTCTCCTGATCAGGAAGCTGAGCCAGGCACTTGCTACCGTTTTGTTTTGCTTTGCTCTTTAGTCACTGTGCACATAGACATCTTTATGGACCAGTACAAGGACATCGTGCCAGCCCTTCTTGTTGTCTCCCCTGTTATTTAGACTTCTCTTCCTAATCAGGCTGGTGCTTACCTCCGCAAGGTGAGGGAAGGTACAGTACAAACTATCGAGAGAAAAGTTACTCAGCATGGTGCTTTGGCTTTGCCAGGTGTTGATCTGGAGTACAGAAAGCTCTCCTGCTGCTTCTCCTCTGCTCCTGGATTTGCTATATTCTTCTTTTTCATTCATTCAACCGTAGCTTGTCTTTCCTTTTTTTAAGGAAAGGATTTAACTTGCTACACCTTTTGTATGTTCATATGCAGAAGTAGGGCTTCATCTGCCTAGTGGAAGGCTTGCAGTTACCCCCAAATGTAGTATTCTTTCATGTTCTTCAAGGAAGTCACCACAGATTTACATTATTGGAATTAGGAAGAGAAAGAAGAGCCATAGCCTAACCTCCTGGGGGAGACATGTTTGAATCTAGGCAAGATTAATCAAATTTAAGGAAGATAAGAATTCACCACAGCATCACAGAAAAGGCACAGCATTGAGCATCCAAAATAATCATGAACAAGAAAAAATCAGTTTCGAGTGAGCCACAGTAAAAATGCTTTCTGTGCATCTTCTGTACAGTGGAGTCCAGCTGTACTTTTTTCTTGAAAAGCCAGTAGTGTCTCTTTTCTGCCTTTTCATGTGAGTGTATGCAGTGGGCTCGTTTTGCAGGTTAAACTTGGACTGGGCTTGATTCTGCTGTCCCTTACAAACATATGGTTAGAAGGCAAGGATGTGACCTCTAGAACATATCTGACTTAGAGCTTTGCCAGATCAAATCCTTAAGATCTTTTCCTTTTTAAAGTACATGAAGTGGTAATATCCTCATAGTTATGATGTGAAATAGTAACCATATTGAAAAAATGAAATATGGATTTACTGGAGAGGCTTGGAAAAGGGTGAAACTCATTGCTCCATGCCTCTACATTTGCCTTGACACTGATTTTGAACATGCTAGTGGACAACGGAGGCTGCTCTTACAAGCAGGTATGCGGTCAGAGGGTCAGAAGCCATATCTGAGCCAGCAACCCAATATGTCAGATACAAATCACGAGTCTACCAAGCCAATTGGGTGTTGTGTCAGACCAGAACTGATGGGTGAATTTGAGGACAAAAGCAGAGCTTTGAGTAAATATCTCATTTTACAGACCCACATCTGTGTTTCTGTTCTCTGCAGTCTACTTCGGTCATGTGTGTCCTTTGGGACAGCAATGTCCTGTTGGTGTTGTTGGAGCAGAAGCCACCCTAGTTTGCTCAAACCTTTTTCATCAGGTGTTTGTGAATCGTTATACAGGAAGAAATGACACCTTATTAAGCAACAGATACTTTTCCACAGTTTTTATTTTTTATTACTTTTATACTCAGATTTACAGAAGTCAGAAGTATGACCTTTCTAAAGGATGCACCCATATGAGAGAACAAATGGGGAAGTTGGAAGTTCTTCTTCATGGCTGCCTTCTCTCTTGGATTTAAATTATTGAGCCAGCATGGCTCTTCTCAAGTAGGGATGGCACCCTAGCAACTGATGAAGATCAGCACTTGATTGAGTCTAGATCAGCTTTCATCCTGGCTCTCCTCCCCAAATCTGCCAGACTCAGGTCTCCAATTCTTTCAACAGCCGTCTATAGGGCAGCTATAAGAACCTCTGTTCAGCCTTGTAGATTTTCTCTAGGAACATTTCAGTTTTCTTTGTGACCATCAGTGGGAAGAGCAAAGCTACCCACACAGCCAACACAACTGGAAACATTAGTGTGTACTCTAGTTCTTTCTAAGCATCACAAACAGTATATTTTACTGAAAAATAATCCTTATACGTCATTATTAAGCCTTTTTAAAGTAACACCAATATTCAACTCAGAAAGGAGACTTGGCTACCAGCTAATCATAATGTTCTCTGAGTTCCAGACCCCTAGGAGACGTATATCAATATACACATGTAGAGACTATACTCACTACGAAGTATATTCCTCCTTAAGTTACTCATAACATAAGCAACATAAATGTTCCTTATTTATTTCTCATTTTTGTAAATAAGTAAAGATTTTAGATCTATGTTGCAAATCAATACCTGGGACTCATGGATCAAAGTCTTCTGTTCTTTCCTTAGGGTTGCAATATCTATTGAGTCTTTCACTGTCAGTAACTGAAGTTGGAGTGAAACCTCTGGGTGAACAGATAAAGATCTGAACATCCCCATGTTCTTCCATGCAGACTGAGATTTATAATATATTTTGAGATATATTTGTATGTGTTTTAGCAGATAATGGGACACTGAAAATTGCTAAATGGTTAAGAAAAGTTTTATTTATAGCAGTCTCTAACATTTTGTATATGTAGGATTGTCTGACAACTTCTCTGATGCATACTCTCTGTCTTTTTGTACAACACAAGTGAAGCAATCTGGAGCTGTTATGGTATATTACTGTGTAATTTCAGTGTTTGCTTAGACAGTCATTAATGTGAAATTATAGATGCAAAGAACTCTAATTACTCTGTAGGAAATGTTATGTGGTAGGATGCGCATGTGTTTTTAAAAGAGCCTGTAATTTGTGGATTTGTAACTGAATATCTGCATTCAATTTCCATTATTAGATAATTACCTCACATATGTGTCTGCTTCCCCAGACTCCTAAACCTGGGTTTTTAATGGATAAGGAGAACGGCACTAGTTTATATATCCTTGTGTCAACAAGCTTTTAATAACCATGTGGTAAAAGTTGTAAAATTGGGACCCAAGCAAAATAGATGAAAAGAGAGCAGCTAAATTAAAAAATAAGTATGCTTAACTTCGTGAACTTGCTGATTGTGTCATGAGATCTATGAAAAAAGTACCTGGAAAATGAAGTGGTATCTTCACATTAAGGAGCTCACAGAACTAAAAACATATCAAGCAACAACTGTTTCTGAATGTTTCCATGGTGTTATTTTGCTAGATTAATTTTATCCTAAAAGAATAATTATTTTCTTGAAAAGATTTCTGATTTAGAAATGCAAAATAGTTTGAAAATAAGTATGAAGACTAGCAACTCAGTTAAGACAAATCCCACTTTTAATGAAGTCTCCCAATAGCAGAAACTCGATCTCTCAGTCATTTGCATGTGTCAAGAGAGACAGAGACTCTATAAGCATCACTATCAGAAATAGCAGATGGCTGATACAGTTAGGACATCAGTCCCCTTTGCCATGTCATTGGACTTTGATCTAAATCAATGGGGAAATGTCCCTAATATGTCTACTTGTCCCTTTATTGTGTAATCTTTTGCCCTGGGTCAGATGCAAGGATCGATGGATTCTCATGTTTTCTATTGAATTCACTGACTTCATGTTATGAAAGGGGCTACTTAGGATGGTGACAGTAATAGCAGGGGACTGCACTTGGTGAACTGAAAGCGCCTTCCACTGTAAGTCTGGCCAGGGATTACTGGAAGCCAACACCAAGAAACCTTGTAAGTGAAAGTAATTTGGGGAGAAGCTCTGGGAACTTCTGAAAGGCATGCATTTTTAAATATATGGCTTTTCACTCCAAAGCTATGTTTTGGCAAAGCACTATTGTCAGACTTGATTAGATTACTCTCACCCTCACAGATCTGCTTGGAAGCTGAGGAACACATCTAGCAAACCCACTGGGGCATGATACCAAAGTAAGGCGAGTGGCTTGGAAAGAGTCTCTTTTGATCAGGTCTTTTCTGAAGGAGAATCTGGGTGTTCCTCTCAATAAAAATGGTAAGAAAACCATGGCTTAATTTACTGGAGGTGAGACCTGAGATGTGGCTCTTAGAAATGGCTAAAGAAAATGAGGAGCTCTTGCAACTTGTAAAAGGCTACATGTGCTAATTTTCCACTTCTGTTTTTGCTTTCTGCTACAAGCCCCAGAGGGATATACTGTTTATATTCTCAGATTGTTTTATATACTCAGATTATTCCAAGGTCTTTTTTATGAACATGCAAAAAACTACAATGAAATGTCAGATTCACAAATCAAACATAACACTCTCCGAATATGAATGAAATGCAGGAGCAGGGATTTCAGCAGACTTTGTAGGTCAAGTCCTTTTCCAGTGTCAGAAAGCATCAACTTTGCAAAAATTAAAATTAACACAATAATATCTAGGTCTGTGAAATGGAGTTAAGTCTCACTCCTAAACAGAATATGTATGGCTTTTGGCTATGTTTGAGAGTATGTACATTCCAGCTCAGTTTTTAATAAAATTAATACTTGCACCTGGCACCACCATTTTCTAGTGGTGGTGGAACAGATCTATAATTGCAATTATTCTCCTCCTGGGTGATTTAGTTCAACTCCCTGCATCATGCAGGATATTCCCTTACATTATTTCTACTACTTATCTAATCTATTATTGAATAGTTCTGGTGATTGTGCCTCAATTACCTCCATTACCTCTTTCCCAATGCTTAACTGCTCTGTCTGATACGATTCCCTCCCACCCCGCAATGAATGGCTTGGATCGTACGCCATGTAGTTTTAGGCTATATTCCTTGGTTTGATCACTTTCACATTGTTTGAAACCTCCACTTTGAAGAGGTTTACAGTGTCATCAGGACTTGTTGTGTAATCTCTTCCATCCTCAGGCTTATGAACTGGGATCCTGTCCAATCCTTCTACCACTGATGTGGCTTTTCTTTACCCATTCCTAAGTCTTTATTATGTGTGTTCTGTTTTGTTTTCTTCCCAAATGCATAGGCCAGAAACGCTCATAGTACAGTGAAGTAGTACCTAAGCTGGTGGTGTACAATCAAGTTTAAAAGATTGCTCTATCCTCTTTTCTTCATATTTCAGTGACGCAATACACTGCAATACAATGATAATTTTCTGTATTATTTTTGTTCAGTGTCAGTGTTTTAATATGTTATTTAGTTTTATTTACAGAACAAATCCTTTTATCTACCCAGCTATCCGCCTATCTGCCTGTCAATATATCTACCTCACTTCCACTATGCAATCTAACCACAGTATATCAGTAAGACCACATGTTTTGCTCACAGAAGCAGATCTATGGCTCCTACCCTTATTTTCAATGAAGCAACACTTCTCTCAAGAGCATTTGCCAGTGACCCCACTGCCCTAAACATTATGTCCATGGGAAAATGGTAAAGGAGAAATATAATTTATTATGTATTTAGGATAGCAAAATGGGACGTATCTTGGCTGTGATCTTAAGGCTGACAAATGCAAGTGCGTCACACATCAGCGATGATGCTGATAGTGTGGTTAGAGATCCCCTGCTGAGTAAACATGAAATAATTTGAAATCTACTCCAGCTTTCTTAATATGCGTGTGCTGGAGAACAGAGTCCTCTGGTCTCCCTAGCCTAGGCTAGGGAGAGTCTGGATGTCACCTAATACACATAAGCAAAACAGAAATAGCTTCTACCAGTGAAGATTTCTATGGTTGCATATGTAACCTCTATTACATCTGCATGTAACACATGCATGAGCATTTTGCCTGTGCATCTTTGCTATGCGTGAAGAGATGGGAATGACTGGAAAAGTAGCATAATTCCTTAGGGCAGAAGGTAGAAGATAGATGTATGGGGAACATACATACCACGAGGGCTGTCTAATCTCTAGGAAAGCCACAGTGTGGACTCAGGTTTGTGCCAATTTCCTTTTATCACTGCTGTGGGAGAAATGCCTTGTCAAATGTAAAATGTATAACCTGTTCACCACTCTAGTAGGTTTTCAGAGCTGGTGCTGACATCCTCCCACCACTGTTGCTTCTGACCCACAGATCTAATTGTCCCTGCTGGAACCCAAGGGCACTTCAGTGGCTCAATGGTCTAATTTGGCCCTAAAAATATATCCTGCCTTGCTATACATTGGGTAGGTAATATTGACCCAGAGGTGAAAAAAATGAAAAGGGGACAATTAAAGGAGAGAGATAACTAGTGAAGCTGTTCAGGGTTATGTGGTTAATCTCTGACAGGGTGAGGATGAGACCCCAAGCCTACAGAAATTTGATATCCCCACAGGTGAAAGACAATCTCAATGGCTATCACAACTAGAATCTCAAAGTTCATGTTTTCATTCTATTATTTCCCCTCAGACAGGAATACTGGCTGTAGATCTGATTAAGAAAATGTTCAGCAAAGTATTCCTTTAATTGTAAATGCTGATTCATCCAAAACCCATCATTGGAAAGGGAAATACTTGGCTCTTGGGCATTGTGGAAACACTGTAAAATAATAAGAAATTTTAGATGCAAAATTTTCAAAATGACAAGTGCTAACTTTGTGATTCAAAATAATGTTTGGTTTTTTTTTCCTAAAGGAGGAAAAAGAGTTACAGATCAACTGAATAGATTTTCAAATGTCTGAAGTAGAAATGAAATACTGACAAACTAGAGAAACTGATTTTCAAATATTTGATTTTTTTCCCCATATTTGAGAGCTTTATTTGGAATAGGAACATTTTTAAAATTACAGTATTTGTGGGGCTGGAAAATTATTCCATTAACAGATTAAGAAAATCAATAAAGATTAGAGAGGAGCAAAATTCAGATATTTTGGTGTATTTTTCACTAATTTCACCATTCAAAGCTGTGTTTGTTTCTTGGATTTAAGGCTGGCTTCTTGCCATGTTAGAGGCCAACCCAACCCAAAGTCATGCTTTGGGCTCTGAAGACACCTGGATATCCACAAAATCCAGACTCCCCCAGCCCCATTCTGTTGCCAAAGTCAATGCATACAGACTGTTCAAGCAGTTTTTCCAATTACAACATTGTGCAATCAGTATTGATTTTAATTATATTTTGGAAGTACTCCATGGATTAGCACAAGCAAAAAGTTAAGGAGAAGTGCAACATTACATGTGTGAGTGCAACAAATGGAGTCTGACATGACCAACAAGAATTAGCTCTGAATAGTCCAGCTTTGTGCACTTTGACAGACTTCCGCCACTGCTCTCTGGGGCAGGAAAAAAAGTTTAAAGTGTGACTGCAACTCTGCTAACAGTGTGCATGCTTCACCATACTTTCTTCATCATTCCCTGAAGAAAGTGAGAAATCATGCCCTTTCTCCATGACTTACGCAGCCCTGTTGAAAACGTAACACACGCTTGCATTTTTTATAACTAGTTGAGGAAATACAAGCTCTTGAGAGCTTGGAATGCAGAAGCTGAACAGAGCAGAAGTTGTCACACTCCTTGGGAGGAGACTGAAGCCTGTTTCAAAATGTTTTGGAATCTACAAATATCACACTGAGTACCATCTAAGTTCAATTTCTGGATCCTTAGAAGACAACACATTGCTGTTGGAAACCAGATTCTTCATAAACAAGGACTCAATTCTGCAAGCTCTCCAGATGGAAAACTGTTGGAGATGGATGGAAAGACTGGATGGAAAACTTACTTAACCCAAAGTAAGGGAAGGGAACAGCGTAGTTCTAGCGTTTGGAGAATAAGGATTCAGTGAATGTTACCAGTCTGCAGAATTATCAGTGACCTTTGTTTCTTATTTGATTAAAACATGTTTAATTTACATGATCCCCTGTGTATTGGATATTACCAATGGTGAGATTCTGGTTTTAAATGAATGTGATCAAAATGAGTTCATTAAGCCACCATCAGAATAGACCTTTGTAGAGAAAGTGTGGAGCAGATCAAACTGGCTGAAAATGCGTGAAGTGGATTAAAGATGATCTCTTCTCAGTGTAGTGGATGACCAGTTATGATCAGTTGCAAGGGTATAAAGCTGTGATAACTTTAGTTAAGCCGATGTGTCTGTTCCTGAGTTATGGCAGAAGAATTCACACCAGAGTTTGGAGTTGCAGAGGACCCAAACTTCATTTCTTCAGGCTTCATGAACAAACGACACAGCTAAGAACTAGAACCTGTGTAAATGACTAAGCTTTACTGATAGCTCAGAAAATTTGTGACCAATAGTTATAGATAATTTGGTGTCTATAATCTAATCTGATTTACTAATGAACGCTTGATTTAATGTCTCTTGTGATTTGATATGTCTGTCTTTATATTTTCAAGAATTCTGCTGAAGGAACGACCAACACAAAAAATTTGGACAGATGTTCATACTTATCTGCTTGTTTTACAGGCAAAAAATTGATATAATCAGCCCCTAGACTCAGAGCTAATTTTTGCTGTAGAAAAAAGACCTTAAAGGTAATTTCATTGCCTGTCTGGGGACTTTCTGGTGAAAGAAGAAGATGTGGTCTGACTTTGTCCTTCAACTTGCTCCACCTCTTTGAAGTCTGAACTCAACAGAAAAAAAAAGTTAGTCTTGAGGCTTCTCTAAGTAACACTGCTGGAGAACTGGTCTTTGGTCACTTCTTGACTTATGTCAGTGAGGGCATAAGATTGACTAACACAGGTCCTGTTCTGCACAAGACTTGTCTACGTCCAAAAATCTAGTTCTGTGAAAATATTCCCCATAAGATTCTTAGCTAATCCTTGCATTTTCCCAATTTATTCATAAATCAACCAAGGAATACACATAGGCATTTCTACAATTTATCCTTATAAAAGTATTCAGTAAGTACTTACAGGGAAGAAAACCCCGCTGAGCTTGTTAATCATTATTTTGAGAGCAAAGAAAAAAAAAAAAGAGAGCTAAACTATAATTATGACCTTGGTGATAATGTATGTAGGAATCTTTCTTAATCCAGGCTAATCTTGTTCCATGTTCTTACCTAGTATAAAAATCTGAATGATTTTTGACAAGATCCAAAGTTTTGTCAGTTGTTAAGAATTAATTGAAAAAATTACTAGAGCACAGCAGCCATTTCAAAGGGACTGACCCAGAACCAATTAGAATTTTGTAACAATTGACCATTCACCACAAAACAGTTATCATGAGCTTTGGCCTCTGAAGTGTGGTGTTGGGGGTGGGGGAGAATCAGATTAAAGAAACTTTAATTTTTTCCCCCCTTTAACTAAAATATTGTTAGTAGCAGCTTTCTCAACACAACTATCAATCAACTTATCCGGGTTTTAAAGGCTATGTTCAGCTTGCAGGAACAGCAGTACAGAGTATAATGGATGATTATCCCCTGGCTTTAGATGATACACAATATAGGTTACTATCTTGAAAAAACAGGTCAGACATAGGAACATTCTTTATCAAATTGCTGTTGACAGCCCAAACAAGAGATTGAAGAATACCACAAAAAGGTTCTTTCATCTAAACACAACAGAGTTTATAATTGGTCATTCTTTCCTCCTTCATCCTCTCCTTCTCAGCAGAAAAAAGAAAATTCCTAGTGCAGTTTCTTGAACATGGTCAGCATGAGGGTAGGCTGGTGTACACTGAGAAATAGATTCAGTGTTCAGTTTTTCCTCTTAATGTTCAGACTACTGAAGGGGGAGGAAAAGCCAACAGCGGCCTTAAATGTTAAAAAGGAATGAGAGCAAGGTAGAACTTTGTACTGGATTATCAATATTTCAGGACAGCAAATATGTAATTGCTTTGAAAGAGGAAAGAAAAATCAAAGGCATAAATATTTACCAGATTATTCTAAAATATGTGCAGTATTCTGTCTCTTACCTTCAATCCAAAGCAAATATACATAGTAGGTACATAACTATGTAGTAATATGTGTGTCATGACATCGTATATTTTACTACATACTGCATATATGTACACATATAGGTATAAACCCATAAAGATATTAGATACATTGAAAAGGATGTTAGAGAGAGGTATTTAGTGATGAAGACTTTTTCCAGAGAACCACTATGTTTAGGATGAAAAAGAGCACTCTGTTAGTGAGATTTTCTGCCTGTTTCAGGCTGTTGCATTTCACACAGTTACCTTTCAGTTAAGTTGTCTTGGGCTGGTTAAAGCATATTTCCAGGAGACACTTGCAAACTTAATTTGAAAATACCAGAGCTGGAAAATTTCCTATCTCTTTTGGTGGTTTGGCGTAGCAGTCAATCCTTCATGAAGAATAGCTGAAAAAAAAATGGAGATCAGAGCAATTAAATCACTGTCCCACAAACACTTATGCTTTTGCTTACCCTGACACGTGTGAGTAGCTCCACTGAACTCAATATAAAGAGAAATCAATAGAACTGTTCATGTGTATCAAGTTAAATATATGGATAAGTGTTTTTAGATTTTCAGTCTGAAGTTGGCTTGGAAAAAGTCTACAATAAGATTTTTACAGATTTTATAAATGAATTTCACCCTGAAAAAGATTCATGCAGGAGATTCATAGCAAGCATGAGCTGATCCAACAATTATCCTGCAAAAATACTCATCTCTTTTCATGTTTCTTTAGCTCTGGCTCAGTATTCCAACTGGCAATAGCAGGAAAAAGCCCCAGACTGCACAAGATACAGCTTCATATGGATCCTCTATGCAAATTTCCCAAAAGAAGAAGCAACCATAATTGCTAAATGTCTGCAAGAAGGCAAAGCCACAATGAATTGGTTGTGCATCTAACTAATCTTAAGCTACCGCTCCAGGGTCTGAGTAACATTTGTAGTAGCCATCTAATAAAAACACTTGTTCCAAGATTTAGAGAAGGGAAAAGGGTGTTGTGTGCGTTAGTGAAGTATAAAGGTCTTTGCTGACAAGGGCCTCTGTAGGGAATTTTCCTAGGTAGGAAGTGTAAGACTGTACAGCCTTATTATTTTTGAGAGGTGAGCAAAGCTAGGTCCTTGATGATGGAAAGTTTACTGATGTAGAGCTTTTTGAGGGTGAGTTGTAGTGGGAGGTCTTTCCATTTCTCGGCTGGAGGGTCCTTCATGCAGACATGATGTTGGTAGTTGCTACTTTGAAATAGCCAAGGGGAAAAAGCTTGTGACAAAGAAAGGAGTCTAAAGGTTCTTTACTTCTTTAGGTTTCTTGCAAAAGACTTGGAAATTCTGTAGGCTATGATCTATGTTGTTTTGCCGTACAGGGCTTTGAGTAGAAACCATCCTAAGGCAGTAAAGAATTCTGTCATCTCCTTCCTATGAAATTCAGGTTATTCAAAGGCAGGTGAGGAGATGAAGTCCCCTTTGAAGAATATACTTTGGTGATGCTTACTGGCACAGCAGTGCCCCAAACTCCTAATGGGACAGGGAAAAAGGAGACCTGCAGAATAAGGACTTCTTGGCTTCCCTGCTTGTGCAAAGACACTATGTGGGAGGCTGACTCGAGCTGGGTTTCTAGATGAGTGTAATTCCAGTCACTTCAGTGGATTTATTTTCAATTCATTTAATGTCATCGTGAAAAGAAACAGACACAAAGTTTGCTTTGGCACTGCACGTTGTGTTGCGTCACTGTCTAGCAAACTTCCCATTGCACGTTTTTTCAAATGGATGCATCTGCCAGCCCAATATAAACAAAAATAACTTGCATGTGTCTTATGTTAAAACTGAATGAGAAATGTGATGCATCATCAGTATTGTCCATTCACTAATTAAAGCCCTAAAGTCTCATTCAAGACATCAGAGAAAGTATATGCACGTTTTTTTCTTTCCTTCTTAATACATAAAGGATCAGATCAAGCTTCCATTCAACTAACTTTTAGAGGTCCCTTTATTTTTGCATGACATCAGGTTCCTTTTGTGCCATTTTGTCATATTCCTTTGTATAACGTGGTCAATCTTGGAGTCGTTTCTGGCCTTATTTTCACACAACTCCGTGGTAGCTAACAAGGCAAATCCTGAGAGTCTCAGTTCACGTGAGATCTGGAATACCTGCAATGCTCCAGGGGCTGCTCAGACTCTAAAAATCTTGCTATGACTTAGATGCTTTTTCCCCCCCTATCTTTCTTACTGTGTAATCTTGTTCACCCATTTATCCACCGACTAAATGTTCATTTTTGTGTTGTTCTGCTCTTCCTGTGTCTTAAAGCCATTAGATGCTCTCTACATTGACTCCCAGTCAAACTTCCTAGAAAAAGCTCTTTCGTGTCCCAATGCTGGAAGCAGAGTGCAGTTTACAGGTTTCCTTGGTTTTGCTCTCAGCTTATTCAGTGCAGCCCTGTTAGCCCTGTCGAGCTCACCCCCTCTCCGTGCGCACTGGACTGCGCCCTCTGAGGCAGGCCAGTAGTTGCTTCCATACAAGTGTTTCAACTGGAAAATTGACTCAAACCTCAACCTACCACAATAAAGTGTGTTTTGTTTGGTTAATTTGTCTTCTGTGGCGATGTCAATGAAGTGATAGCTTGGTGGCAGGCACCATTGCTGTCTATCTTTCTCTTAATATTTTGTTAATATTTTGTTCTTTGTACTATGAAAATAACACTTCAAATAACTAAAAAAAAATAACAGCAAAATGGTTGAAGGCCTGCTATTGCTCCGGAAAGATGTTTCAAACCACAGCTACTGTTGCTGAATTTTGTTTGGGTTTTTTTTTCCTCCCACAGCTGAATAGAAGAGATTGTTTTTTTTTTTTTTTTAAGCACAGCAATGTATTTATATTATAGCATATCTAAAGGCACTAGCCAGCCCAAGGGATCCATTGTGTGGCTTTGTACTCACAGTATAAAACAAATTTTACTGCTCGTCACCATCAATCTAAGTAAGTGAAACAAATAGTGTGTTTCCCCACCCCTCCCTACAAAACAAATTTCTGCTAAAACTAAGAGTTGAAACAAGCCCAGTGAATACCAAGCTACGTCTTAATCCCCAGCCCACACTCATCTTTACATTTGTCATTTGTAGGTAGCTTTTTGCTTTTCATGAATGCAAGAGAATATTCTTCATTTGGATTCCCCATCCACTCACCAGAAAGCTGAGAGTCTGTGATGGTCTGCATAGTGCACATTTCAGCTGACACTGTTCTGGCCTCTCACTATGTCACACTTTGAGTCAAGGAGAAGATAAAAGCATGAAGGAACATGAGATAGTATATTCATAACAAAAGTTATAGTCTATGTCTCAAATTATCATGTTCTTATCCACCTAGCAGCTTTTCCTGGTGCTAGTTTTTCACTGGGGATAGATGCATTAAGCTATTACCAGAATTGTTCAATAAGAAGTCAGTTTTTCTCACATTTGTCAGCCAAGACTGATATTTTACCACCTTCATCAACTTCTCTCAATGACAGAGCTCCCATCTGTAATGCTGACCATAATAGCAATAGCAGCAGCAAATGAAATATATATTTCTTACTTTGTTATGCTAAGGAAGTAATAAAATAGTCAAGGCTTGTACGTTGATGCAACTTGTAGCTGCCCTTATTACTTTCCCTTTTATAGTGTTACCGTTTCTCATGATTAATACCAAGTTTATAAAATTTAGCAGTGCATGCTAGAAATTTTTTCGCACCTGGCTCTGCTTCTGCAGGTTTGAATTATGGAACAAAGATGTAATGTGCTTTTACCACAACGTCCTCTTGATGTACTTCTAATTGTAACAGACAGCCACTCACAAATAACTCAAGAGAATTTACCATCTTTTTCCTTTATGAGGAATGTCTATAAAGAGACCATAATTTCCTCAATATTAATTGTAAGAAATCTGCTATTCCCATCTAAATAAACAGTGTTTGGAGGTTTTTGGTTCATGTATTTTGTTCAGTTCACATGCACACAATAATTCTGCATTGGAGCTGTGCTCATCAGTGGTAATTTATCAGGTGAGTAAAGTAACTTTGAGCCCATGGTTGTGTATGCCAGTGAAGATTTATGAATGCAAATAGAAAACTTGGCTCCCACAAGCATTCATGATGAGTCTCAGCATTTGTTTCTCCAGAGTGTCTCTGCTCATGAAACCTGAAGGTATAGATCGATTCTGAAATAGCTGGACGTAAGCATAAATGAATTTTTTACAGTGCAAGTGAATTCAGTGCAGTGACTGGAGTGCCATAGGAGAGCACTGAAGGTGCAGTTTAGGTGGCCAGCTGCAGAGAAAACATTGCTGCTGGAGAGATGGTATCTAGATCCACATTTTTTGATCATACAGATATGCCTGTGAACTTCAAGCCCATGCAGAACCAAAGGAAATTATAGGAGAGAAATGATGAAATACCATCACCAAGGAAAGGAAATATAAAAGCAAACAGAAAAGGAGCTAACAGATCAGCACACAGATACCCAAAATATGAAACGTTCTGAGGCTGCAGCATAAGAGTAAAGCTGTGGCATGAAGTGTGGATGCTGCTAAGAATAATTTGACATAGCTGAAGGTGGAAATTAAAAATGAGAAGGCTGAATTTTGCAGCATGCTGAGACTCCTGCAAAGGTGCTGAGCACCCTTTGCTCTTAACCTGATTTACTCAAAGTGTCCCAGAGGCATTTATGGCCTCAATGCCTCAGGTTCCCATAAAGTCCATATTCAACTTGTCACCAAGTGTGTAGTAGAGGTATATACAGAGGATGAAAGAGCAAGTTTGGATGCAAGAAACACACCTGAGGGGTTTTACCTCCCAGTCACTTTTCTTTATCCATGGTAAATATGAACACTGAATACTTTGAAGACTTTCTGTGTCACCAGGAAGAAAGGTTTGACTTTGGCAGCTGGCAGAGAGCTCCAGAGGTGAGAGGCTGCAGGCAAGTTCTGGCTTCGCTGCTGACTTGCTGCCTGCTGTGGCGGAAGAGGACAAATTGCTCAGCTCCTCATGTGCTTGTCTGCAGGTGAATAGACACCCCACGGCTGTCCTCTGAAGTGCCCCTCAGTCACTGGGGACAAGGTTTCTGAAGAGCTTGGACCTCTGCACATCCCACCTTCCTGACTTCAGTCTGAGTATGTGCTGTGAAAAATCTGTTATAGGCATTATGGCTGGACTCTAATTGCACAAATGTGCCACAAAGTGACTGTGTTTGCTTCAAAGTGCCTTTGATCTAAACTTAAGTTGGAGGCTATGATGACAAACAGGTTAGAAAGAGGAACCAAAAGGCAAGTTTGAACAGCTAGAATAGAGCGAATGTTGCATATTTTGGTTGCTTCAGCAAATGCAGATTTTTTGTCCCTGAATTTAATGACAGCAGCTGTCTGGCATGTCCCTTGGTTTCTTAAGTATCATTTTAGTAGCTTTCATTCTTGGATTGGGTTAATATTGGTCAAGAAGGTGAGGAGTTGGTCTAGATGACCTTTAAAAGTCCCTTCCAACTCACACTATTCTATGATTTTAAGTAAGTATTTACCTTGGCTAAGGTATTGAGTGTAAGACTCACAATTTTGGGGTAACAAAGCAATTTCCAGTTGACAATTGTATGAGGATTAATTCAAAATGTCTAAAATATATTGATATTGACAGGTTTATTAAAAGCAAATTGGTAAAACAGAAATGGAGAGGTCATGCACAGCAGAACAGTCATGTTACCTTTCACTTCAAGTGTTTGTCTTAGGTTTGGCCTGATTGTTGAAAGCTGAGGTATGAAATTTTGCATGAAAAACACACACAACATTGTTTTGAGTTTTTTGGAAGGAATTACCACTTCAGCATGTGTAGGATGCAGTAACAGCTCACCCCAGTGCTTGGCTGTGGGTCTCCATGGCCAACTACACAAGCAGTGATTCAGGATACGCTATGCAGTTATGGAGCTGAACGGGAGAAAAAAAAAAGGCAGAAGCACACGTGGGCAACCTGGAAGTTAGAAAGTGAGGTCAAAATGTTAAAAAAGAAAATGGAAATAGATGTTATTCAATGACACTGATTTCTAGGTGAAAATGTTAAACAGTTTGAAACCAAATTATTATTCCTCATACTCGCCCTCAAAAAAAGTGAGTTTTCACTATAAATAAGAGAAGAGGGATCTGTAATTCCTTTTTATTTTTGATAGAAGTAAAATAAAGAATTTTGGGGTGAATGACTTCAAGTATTTTTCCATTCAACCTGGATTTCTGCAGGAAAAAAAATACATTTTTTGCAATTTTTTTTTTCCCTGAGAAACACTTGCTTCAGTCAAGAAAACTAAGATTGAAAGTTTTGTATGTTACTGACATAAACCAAGAAATTGTTATCTTAGAAACTCAATTTCAGAAGGTGCTTCAGCTGTATTTTCCACATCCATCTCTGATTTCAGTCAATTGTAGAAGAGTTATAAATACCTTTGATGTGCTTCTCTGAGTCTCTTGGAGCTTGTGGCTTTCTGGAAGCTCAGATGACCCCGTCCCTGGAGCCTGTGCCAGCTCTGAAGGGGCCAGGACTCTCTGCTCTGGAGGAATGGCTCCATTGCTGTGCTGCTCCTTTCAACAATCTTAGAAACCTACCCTTTGGGATGCTCTAGGGGTTAAAGAAGCTTTTCATATTGTAGAGCAGCTACATTCTCCAGTTTCTCCTTCATCAGAAATATGTTAAAAATCACATACATTGATATCAAGTTGGAAAGAAACCCCAAACCAAATACAAATGCTTGTTAGGTACATTTTTACAGACCAGGAGCTTGTGCATTCATAAGCTGTCTGGGCAGCATATGGATGGCAAAAAATGCAGACTTGATCCCACATTTTCTCATTGTGTCTTAGCCAGGCAACATAGCTTGTGGAAGTGAGTTTTCCTGTCACTTCCCCAGGTTTGTGCTATCTTCTACTTTTTCCTTTTACATGTTTTTTTCTATTTAGCTGGGATATGGTCAGACAGGATGAGTTCAAGCACAGGGAAAGCAATGCAAAATACCCAATTATATGGTTGCATATTACTAGTTACCAGTTTTCTTGAATGTGTCAGAACTATGAAGGGTTTGAACTCTCAAAATAATCTGTTAGTTTAAAGAGGGCTTCAAGAAGCAAAGGCCCCTTTCAATACCGTGGTTTGAGCTAACATGATTATATTCTGGATTTATCTTTCTTTTCTAAAGAAACTAGTTTAATAGCAATAAACTTTAATGTAAACTTTTTTTTTTTAAATCAGTTAAATTAATAACGTGGATGAAATATTTGGGTTCTTCATGTAAGGAAAATAGGTGATTAAGGTAATCTACTTCCCCTTTTACCTTAATTAGCTCAATGTGCATAAAAAGTCCTCAGATACTCAAGTCTACCAGCTTTGGCTATTGTTTGCTTTTCTGGTGGAATTAGTGGGCACCTCAGAGATCTGAGAAAGGATTCAGTAAAATCAGCAGAATTAAATATCCTCTGGTATTTTAATCTAGCTGTGGTGACCACTTTGTGGATTTCAAGCTCCCAATTCTACTTCTTGGGGGCAACTGAGTTAAGTACTTCTTGTCTGAACAAGGAGGAAGAATGTGCTCCTGGTGCACTCTGTCCTTTTCAAAGAGAAATGTTCCAATCAGCTTCATTCCTGCTAGAAGCTTACTGAGCAGGTAAGTAGTCTGCTGTGACTTATTTCTTATCTTCCCGCTGTGCCTAAAGGAAAGAGGAAAAGAGCTCTGGCTGCTCCCTTGCTTTCTTCCCTTCTCGCTTTTTGAAGCCCTGAACCAGCAGTCTTCCCAGCCGTTCCTAAGGAAAACATTCTGCATAAAGCTGTGCTGCCTGCAATGCCAGCTGGGAGCCCAGAGCAACACTCGGAGGTGCAGGGAGCAAAAGACGGTGCCTTTCCTAATGAGCTTCCATTAATGGATAATTTATAGTGCAGATAATGAAAGTATTGACTGAGGCTCTTTAACTTTGAAATATTACAGTTAGCTTGAGGCCATAAAGATTGTTTATTATAGCAGTGATAATGACACTCTGTGGAAGCAGCAATGCTTGTTGACATCTATGGGTTTCCACAAAAAACAGGGAAAAAGTATTTTCAAAGGTCATCAAGGTATGGAGGGCAGGGGATTCATTTTCACAGCAGAGTAATGATGGTATTTCTACAGAAATCCCTTACTTGATCCCACTTAGGGACAGCAACAGTGTCTGATACACACGGCAGACCTGAGTATCATGGCCATAGGTGGTGGTACAGATATCCTCTGGTGAAGGCTGGCCTCTCATTTGGAATAATAATTTCCGTTTGTAGAGTATCCTGATTTGGAAATGAACGTTAGGGTCTGAGGAGTCTCCAGAGCCCCAGCTGTGTGCCTGCAAGCAGACAGCTGGCGCTGCCAGGCACTTCACTGCTTGATTGGTACAAAAGAGGGGGGTGCCATAAGCTCAGATGCAGGCTGCTGTCTTTGGCAAAATGAATCCTTCTGCTTCTGTTTGCCAAAGAGCCATAAATATGTCTCTGATTTCTCCCGAAAGGCTGCTGGGAAAGTGCATCCACTGATGTTTGTAAAATGATATGAAATTGAAGCAGCTGTGTTATTGCTATAGTTTGCATTGAACAGAAATGTTTCTATTAAACTTACTGATGTTTTCAGAAGATATATCAGACTTCTCAATATTTTCCCTACGATAACATATAACTGACTGATCCGTCTTTTTCTGCCACCTTCAAAGCATTCAACAGCCTGTCACAGCCTGTGTATGAAATGCTGCAGCATCTGACACACTACTACGGTCCCACACTGGTGGGGAATGCTAGCGCAGACTGCACACAGAGAGAAATAGTGCTGGCTGTTAAATGGGAATCACTAGATTTATTTCCATCATTCAGTCTCCTAGAGTTTTGACAGCTTGATCAAACTAATGAACAGAAAAGTGACAGACATATTGGTTTGCTAATATTAGGTTACCAATCTTTGCCTTAAACCCCCATTAACGCTTCTTCCTTTGCCTGCTAATGCTAGGATAACAGATAGCAGCCAGACTTTCTGGCTCTACCCATGTGCAAAACTTCTAAACATTGGGCCATTTTTGTCTCCCACTGCACTTTGCTATAAAACCACAAGGTTAACACGACCTTCTGGCCCATTCCATTTTGTGTCTTGTTTTGAGCCGAGCTTTGTTAGGGACAAAAATCTATGTTATATTCCATCTGATCAAAGTACTTCAGATGAAGACTTGCCATCTGTATTCATTTAGTGATATCTAAGACTATAGAGCATTACAGTGGTATTTTGTACATAGTATTGATTGCCTTCATTTGTAGCTATTATAGACACCGGACACTGTTCACTTTTAAACCTGAGCATCAGATTTCCCATCTGCAATCTCCAGGCACTCTCTTCCCACCCCCCTGCTTCCACAGTAGCTTTCAAAGGCTCCATTTGAGCAAGCTTCCTTTAAAATGATTGCAATAGTGTCACACGTTATACATTGCAGTTTTCTTCTTACAATTTTATATATTGTTATATGTGCTAAGTGTCCCAACCCCCACAGTGGAGGAAAGGTGTTTGAATCTGTAATTTTATTCACATCTCCCAGATGAGTCTGTTTGCACTTGGTTGCTATTGCTAGTGGTAGCTGTATATTCTGCATCAGTAGTATTGTTATGGAGCAGATCTCTATTCGTTAGTTGACATTGGGAGTGAGACAATACCTGAACAAGCAAAGACTTGGAAGTTGCCACTGTGAGAAGTGCTTTACAAAACCAGGGGAAAACATAAACAGTTCCCAATAGTAACAGGAACGCCCAATAGTAACAGGAACAAGTGGTGTCCTCAATGCACTTCAGAACATTAACAACCCTCCCCTCCTCCAAACCAGTGAAAGAAATACAGGTTTCCACACCCCACTCTCCAGCCTTACTTTGGGGTAGCAGCTTTTTCATTCATCTTCCACTTGTCATGCTCATGTACCTGCATGCACATTGCAAGGTGCAGTACTGTATACCTGGGCTGTGGAGGCTGGGAATAATGCAGGGAAGAGAGAACAGTTCAGAAAACTCTTTGATGCTTGTGAACTCACACACTGATGAATGCAATAGGTTGGGGGGTTTTGAAGCAGGTGGAGTAAATGAAAACTTGCCCTGTGGCGACAGCAGAAGTGGAAGGTGTCTGTTCTCTTAGTGTCTTCAGGAGAAGTGAGAGGACAACCATGCCTGTAAATCTGCTGCCTCTAATGCAACTCTGGGCAGTTACTTCTGGAGCATCTGTAGAAGACCTCATCCAAAAACGAACAGCAGACGTTGTGCACAAGGTCTGCTTCTAGCACGGGCTCCTCACTGCCATTCATGCCTGATTAAAAACCTGCTGGAGTATAAAGTAAAATGGCAAGTTCTCCACTTTAATGCCTTGAATGAACTTCAGAATTAAAGAGCTTAATTTTCAGAAAAAGATGAAAAATCAACTGAAAGATTTAGGGAAGATTTGATTTATTAATTATCAGGCACCTGGCCTGTAGAACGAAATTTAGTGCAGGCAGCAACCAGATGCTTCAGCTGGGTAAGCTGGCTGGGTGAAGGACGTATCTGCATAACAGAGAGCAGGTTTTGTTCTCACTGCTCTCTGTAAAGGGGGGATGGATGGTAGGAGGATGACTTTACAGCAATAAGTCATTGCTACCAGTATACATTTTACTAACCTTTAACATAGTAATGACAAAACCGTGAAACAGATCTTCAAATACCATTGAAAAGATTAGTTGTTCTCATGGGTGTGCTGCATCATTCTGTAAAGAACAAAAATGTATAGGAGTGGTTTGCAAGATATTATTCGCTGCAAAAAGACAAAATTCATCAAGGAATGCCCAATCACAGTCAAGCATCTATTTTGACACTGTTGATTTAAATAAGGCTTAAGTCATTGCAGAAATGTGAAAGTCTTTCTGGACAGATGAGACTCCAGACTTAAGCTTCAATTAAAAATAGCACTCAACAAGTTGCCTGACACTGAAAGAATAAATCAGGCTACATATAATTTATTGGTGGGGGGGGGAAGGGATTCAGTAGTGATGTTTTGCAGGCAAATATCTTTTGGATTCATACAAACCATAGACAGCTGTGAAACTAGCCTCTGTTTCTGTTTTCAGGGGTTTTTTTCCCCCTTTTTCCTGAATAAAGAAGTCTACATTTCTATTAAGTGATATTTTGCACTAAAGTAAAACTTCCAGCAAAAGATCTGGAGTTGATAGTAAACACCTGGGAGAAAAGAAAAACCCCTTACACAAAGATACCCTTGCAAACAGGACTCCATGTTAGCAAATAAAGCATGCAGAGAAAAGAACTTGTCCGTCAGTGTAGGTATTCATATCGCAGGCCCAGCAGTCAGTTCAAAACACTTCATGTCTAGCACATGGTTGCACAAATTTTGTTTTCTGTCCATATAAAATCTGGCACAACCACAGTTCCTATACGCAGGGGAGTACTGAAATAATGATATGATTGCACACTACTTGGACTCATACTGCCCCTCTGTTTACCACCAGGAAAAAAACACTTAAAAAAGCATTAAAAAGAAATGGCTAGTTCATTCAGCAAAATGGAGGAATTGAACACGTTAGGAAAGTTATCTTCCCCCCAAAATAGACTCTAAGCTATCTCGCAAATATCACTGCTTTGCTGACTATAAGTTTTTGACTTTTGGCAGCGGAATTGCTCAGTTTTATCACAAGAAGGGCATACTGGTTGGCTCATCTATGATGAGCAAGATCTGGGCAGTAACATGGAGTAAGAGTAAGAACTGATACCTCAGTTCTGTGAGTGATAGGGAAAAACAAAGCGTGTAAGCTTATCTGCCAACTTCCACAATCTCTGTGTGTTAAAGGACTTTGTGACTTCTGGCAGATGTGAAAGATAACATTATCAAACTTTTTTTTTTTTTTAACATGGAACTATGAAGATGTAAATTAGGAAATAGCTTATGAACAACTTTAAAAAAAATACAGGCATTGTGTGGGAAAGTCATCTGTGGAATGAATTGTCTGCACCACTGGGTGGTTAGGAGTCAGTGATAGCACAGAGTGCAGTTTGTAGTCAGGACTGATGCAATATTGCACTGTGCCAGTGAGTTCTGCAGGATGAATGCATTTCTTGGTTTGCAGCTTTAAGCAGCAGATTTACACAGTACTTCTACATTCCTCAAACCTCATATTTAAAGAGATGATTGAGATCAAGAATTTCTCATCCAGAAACTTTCCAGAGACCTTTTAAGATTATGTCCATGGGGTGTATGCTTCCAGTGCAGGAAGGGATGGTTGAAATGAGGAGTCATGTTCAAGACATCTCCAAACATGGGATGGGTGTTTGCAAGGCTTCAAACACAGGGAACTGGCCTTGGGAGTGTTCTCCACAGTATATACAAAGCGATTGATAGAATGTCAAAAAAGTCATCAATTAAGTAGATATATTACATATTATGTGGTTGTAATAGGTGTGGTCCAAAAAAGCATCTGAGAGAATTAGGACTGGAGAAAAAAATTGCTGGAAATGGTGTAGTTCTATTAACATCTGGAGAGCTAGTTAATATTGTATGATTCTGTTGATATCAGCTGAGGGTCTTGGTCTTGGAGTCATACCCAAGTCTTCTAGACCTCAGTGGTAAAACCTAATGACCTTGTTTACAATGGATTTTACATTGTTCTTAAGAGAGATGGAATTGGGCCACGAGTGTTTATTTTATTGTGGTAGGCACACTGTTATGGTAAGATGTGATATTTCTATGTTTTTGTGGTGAGTGTGAGAAGATATTAAAGTATCAGAGAAATGGCAAGTCTCTGTTTCCCATGGTTCCTGTATGTTTGCATAAAACATTTGTGCACAGTGTGAGAAACAATGCAGCACAGTCCCTGAACTTTTAAGAGCTTATCACCTCGTGTGACAGCAACACCAATGGTGGAGGGTAGTTTTTGGCTTGAAATATCTTGATTCTGAAGCTGAGTCTCATCTTTGTCTAGTTCCCACAACGAAACTTCGGTGCCGTGATTATAATCACTCTACATTCACATTATTGTCAAATTAGGGAGGAATTCTTTGCAGTGTGCCCAGAACACAACAGCATGATTGCATGCTTCATCATCCAGCCTACGAGAGGGAGTGGCAGATGTTTAAAAATATGGGCAGTTAAAATGGATGGAAATGCTAATATGTAACTCTGGGAAGACAATATGGAGGGAAGACTAAAGGTACCCTCTGTGTTAAACAAGTTTGTTCAATGTTGTTGACCTACCTGAAAATGTAGTTCCACCTAGCAGTAGAAACAAACAAAAACCCAAATAAAATAGCATTCATCTGCTATCTAATAGTATTTAGATAATGGAAAGAGGTCATCTGCTTTCACTTCGCTGTTACTTGTTTGTCATCATTAGAGGGATCTTTAAGGATCCGGCTGAGAGCCAGTTTTCCAACAAAATGAGAAATGAGAACAATTAAAAAATGGAAGCAGATGATTGCCTGTAAGTTATGAATCAAAAGGAAATTGAGAACCTTGTCTTTGAGTAATAACAAATATTTTGGCCAGGAGCATGGTATTTAAGTTGGAGGAGACAGAAAGCCACTTCATCAATATTGGCTCAGCGCAGCATTTTTGGCAACAACCTAATGAGTTATCAGCTGTTACCCTCTGCGGAGCTGGGGGAAGGAAAAATTCCTCTCAGGATACAAGTTCATTTCTACATTGCCCTAACACATATCCTCTGTTTCTGATCTGTATTCTGTCTTTTTGCCTATTGACTGGTTAAAAATTGAGATGTGTGTAATAGGGTAAAACACAGCATTGAACTGCAGGCCTTTTCACCAGTTGCTTCAACTATTTGCATCCTGAGCCTCATTCTTAGAGGCACTTTTTTGTACTGACACATGTATATAAATGACCCTTAGCACTGGAGGGAAGGGGGTTACAAACAGAGCTCTTTAAAAATCCGGCCACACACTCATTATATTCACTGTACTTGGCATCATGTCACTTGTGATCTAGTGGGCTCCATTCAACTTCCATCCTAAGGCCTCTGCGTAAGGAGTCACTGTGATTGTTTTTAATGCTATGGCAGGAACAGATGGCAAACATATTTTAAAGCGCTAAAAATATGGGAGGGCAGTAGAATTCTACATGGCAGACATCTATCAAGCTCCCACAGCTGTGACTAATTTTTTTTTTTTAATAATAGATGTATTATATGGAAGGCCAGTAGACTTTTCCTAGAAAAAGGAAGGTCTCCTTTGAAATCAGTTGGTGTTTTGAATTTGCCTGGGCTACAGCAAAAGACAGAATAAACTTCCACTTGTTGTTTCCAGTTAATCTCAGTCATACTAATGAAAAGAAACAAGTAAGTGTGGAGAGGGACAGATGAACCCTGGCTCACCATGGCAGAGCAGCATGTAGAGGGCAGCCCCTATAGATCACCGTCTGACGGACACTGTGCTTCTTCACTCTGAACAGGCTCCTAACATGGGATTTTTATAGCCTTCACAGATGTTTCAAGTTTCTGTCCATCTATCATGTTCTGCGAGGATGAATTCTTTCGGAAGATGCCCTGTGGCTCAAGCAGTAATCTGTACGCGTAGCTGTCAGGCTGAAAAGGCTAACGCCCATCCGCTCTGTCACATGTTGTAATCTTACAAGCACCAAGACAGGAACCTACAGAAAAAATACAGAATATTTCTTAATGACTTGCTTGTCACTGGCTAATGACAGAGCCCAAGGAGGAGCCTGAAGGCCAGGGTATGTTTCTTAACTTTTGCTGAGGAGCTCTTTGCTAGAAGTCTGATATATTCAGGAAGAGGAGCATCTCACCAGTGAGAGAAGTTATTCCTGATGAAGAGGTGATGTAGGGATGCTGCTCCTCTTTGCCCCAGTGCAAGTGACGGGTGCCTGGTGACTCATTTCTGAGTGGCACCAGCCCCCTGTGAGCCTGGCTGCTCTCCCTCTGCCTTTAGGCTTCGTTGGTGACAGCTTTTCTGCCCCTTCTGTGGCACAGCTACCAGGGCAGTGATGCTGGTGCAAAAGCAGAGCAGCCTTGGGCGTGGGACAGGTCGGTCTGCTCCTGGGGCTGTGGGGTAGGCAGGGTGCTTACCACAGGGGCAAGCCCTCTCTCGTTAAGCATCTTAATCCTAACGAGCCAGGAGCACTCACTGCTTCATAAGACACAGTGCCCTGCTCCTCTTGCACAACCCAGAAAAGGCCTTCCAAAGCTGTGCCTCCATGGCAGCACTGGCTCCTGTCTGTACAGCCAGCAACATTGAGCCGAGCTCCTCTGGCCATGGCTTCCTGCTGGCAGCTCTTGGCACTCAGATTGTTTCAGCCCCTGAGGAGCGGCCATACCCAAATTGTCTCCTCCCAAAGCAGGATGGAGGGGTAACTGTTCTGACAGGCAGTGTACTGCCCCAGGATGATGCAGCCTGCTGGGCAACATCGGTGAAGAAGTTACTCATCTATAAGTTTTCAGGGCTTAATGCTTGCATGTGGTATTTGATGCAGCCTAGTCTATGCTCTCAGAAAGGCTGATTCTGGAAATGGTTTTGGCAATGATTCCGTGGAGGCCTTTGTTTTCATGAGCACAGCCACCTGGGTCAGCCCCATGCTGCCTGAAGGCGATGACTTCCTCACAGCCAGGGATGCTGCTCAAAGCTCCTCTCCCCACTGTGCTGGAGGCATCGCTTGGGGAAGGGGAGAAAGATGTAGACCCCAGCTGTGCTTCCCCAGCTGCACTCAGGACACCGCTCCAGAGTGCACCATACCCCCTACAGATGTGCCTTGGGGAGCTGAGAGTATGGACCCTTCCAGTGCAACCCCCCTAATTTTTATGGGGCAAGATCAGATGTGTCTGTGTTAGTACTCTTAAAAATGGAGGTATCAAAAAGCCTTTAAAATTCTAGCCCTTTTGGTCTTTAATGTCACATTCAGAGTTTTGTTCATGTTACATGCACTCCAGGGGGAACCAACAGCCACTTCTAATTAATTTCCTCTGTAGGAAATTGAGTCAGGAAGAGATTTTTTTCTGTGTGAGAAATAAAGAGGACAGGATACAAAGAGGAGGCAGACTTCAAGGGGAAAATGATCTGAACAGGGCGTGCCAGACTGGGGCTTTAAACTGCTGCTGCCTGTTGCACACAGGCACACACACATGCACACGTCACAAGCTTGATTTAGTTTGGCTTAGCTGGTGGATACCAAAATGCACTTGAGGAACCCTCCCAAAACAAAAACATGCTCTATCAAAGTGGAAAGCAGAATCTCTAGCCCAGGAAAAACTTTACAGCTATTAACAGTTTATTTATAAGCAGCCTGAGCTAACAGCTAACATGTGGCTGGCTTTGGCCCAGGGATGTTTGCTGGTTGCAGGGAAGGAATAGGATGAGCTGGACCTCAGCATTTTCCAATGTCTAGAGAGAGTAGGCTCACTGCGCCCAGTGACACAGCAGGTGATGATGGGCAGGACAGGCAGACCACCAGCGTGCTGTGTGTGATGGCTGGAAGGTCAACGGTAGCTGGAGGGCTGTGACTTCTAGCAGGGCAAACCTGGGCCATACTCAGAACCACAGAATAGTGTAATAATGTAATTAATAGGTATGCTACCCTAAGTCTTCCATGGTATAATGTTAAGATGAAAAAATAATAATAATAGCTAAATAGCTAAAGCCAAATATAAACAATTTATGTCACAGCTTTTTCCAGTATAAGCTTTTCTTCTACCTTTAGGCAATGTTCTGCAAACACTTGACGTAAGTATTTAATTTTGCATAGATGTATACATTCCACTGAATTTGGGTAGGTGTTTAAAGTAAGCATGTGAGTAAGACTTTGACTATACTAAGAATGCTTTGCTGTACAGGAACACAAAATGACTGGGCAGGCAGGGCTCATTTTCTGCAGATACAGTTGTGGTGGATAAACCAGTTAGCATAAAATGCTGGTAGAGTAGAAACACCCCTAGGAACCAAACAAGCTCAATTGCAATGGCAATTTTTGCTGGCCCAAGTTTATCTAAGCTATGGGGAAAATCTTAAAGAGATATTCTGGTCCCCATTACCTACTAGTTGTCTGCTTTTGCTTGCAGGCTCAAAGGCAGCAAGTCAGGAACATTATTCACTTCTCTTTCCCCCTTGCTACGGCCCTGGCTATGGTGTTTCAGGGACACAGCACTGCTCCTCACAGTGCTGACCCATAAAGCAAAGTGGTCTGAAGTCTGCAAAAGCCTTGGTTATGGCTTTGCATACGTACAGCATAGACCTTTCATCTCACTACACAAAGAAAAGAACTTGTATGGACAACATTCTGTATAGTCTTTACTGAAATTCAGATAGGCACTCTCTGGGTTTAGGGTATCTCTACCCCAGATTTTTGGGGTGGAAATTTCTGTGTCTGATTCTGATCTATACAGCTCACAGGGTGAATTAGCTTTTTAGTTTTCTGCTATGCAGACACACTACTAACCCATGTGGCTCCTTACATTTAGGGTGCTATCAAACGCTTATGTAGCATCTTAACACAAGCTGACAATAGTTTCAGTGCTGATGGGTTGTGTGCCACTTATCGATTAATTTAACCTAACAAAATGATTTCTGCATCTTAGAAATTTCATAACTGAAGTCAGACATATTCTTTAGATTGTGATATTGTTCCTTGTTCAGCTGCAATATTCGGCATTTACGTAGTACTTTTTTTCTGCCAGTGAACTCATTGGGAACAACATGTGGGTAGCTTAGCCAAGACAGCACTCAGAGACTTTAAACAATATGGCTGAAATCCAGACCCTGTTGAAGAAATGGCAGCACTCCCATTGACTTCAGCAGGATCAGGATTTCACGGCTGTTGTGTGAAAAAGTTCTCCCAACACCCAGTATCTGCAGATTTAATTTATGACACAGCTTAAAAACTGCATTACAAGTACTGGGATCCTGTGACGCTTGGCTCAGATAAGGTGTTTAAAAATAGCTTTAAACTTAATTGAAGACAAGATGAATCTCCCTTGTCTCTTCATTCAGGGTCAAAAGGCATGAATTTCATTCACTAAATTATCAACACTTAAAACTTTTTCTGCATGATTAGATTATTACTAAGACTCAGGACAGCAGAGGTCCTCCCACTGCATTGACCTGTGAACTTTGTTAAATCTTTTGACAGGGGTCATTGTCTATGGCATGATAGTGAATGACTTTCCAAAACGGAGCCATTCTTTCAGTTGTAACATGAAGCTGGTGTTCTTTTCTAATGGTTTGAAAACATTAATTTACATTGATGACATTTCTTGTCAATTTATGTGCCAGCTGAATTTGTAGATTAGTCACAAATGATGATGTGCTGCTTATGGACTCATTATTGTACCTTTACAAAAACCAGATATTTCAAATACTTTCAGAATTAGAAATCACTTCTTTTCTTCCATGTGCAAAATGTGTGTGAGACTTTAATCAGAAACTAATACTTCAAATGATGTATTTACCAAGTGAATCCTCTCCAGAGTACTGAGTAAGTGGGAAATTACTTTGGAAGAAGTTGTTTATACCGTTCCTCAGAACAGATATGCTACATTTCTAAATGTCTTTTTATAGCTTAAATCTGTTGTATAGTATTTTTATGGAAACATAATTCTTTCAGGATTCCCACTGTTATGGTCTCCAAGCCCTTTAGTCTGAGCTGACAATTTTTAAGACATGTTCTCATTTCCAAACTCTTTCACCAGACCCAGTTTCCTTTCTTCTGTGGTATATCGAATTTCCTGAAACAGTTTTGCAACTCTGATGGCAAAAGACGTGAAGGCAAACACCTGTGAAATTGAACCTCTTTTGGATTCCAGGGTCCTTCTGTAAATTATGTGCCCAGTTACTGTCCTTCATATCAACCTTTCTTAAAAGACTTGTTTACAGTGATGCATACATGAAAAAAGCCTACCATTTATTAGGTGGCTGATATTCTGGTACTGTTTCTTCCCATGATCTTTTAGTGGTCCCTTTAGTCACTTGTGTCTTGATTTGTGCACTGAAGATATTTATGTGCTTCAGGCACAAATATAAAACCAGTGTGGTTTTAGCTTGCAACTTAGCTCTCCAATGATTTAAATGTGTCTCCTCTTACAGGCTGAGACTTGAAGACAATCTCAGCAAACCAAATTCTGCCTTTATATATATGGCTGAGAATCCAAGAAACTTTATAGCTTTCCCAAGGTGTGAAGGCTGTTCTAGAGCATGAGTCACTCTCCTCCTCTCAAACAAAAGGATGGGTTACAGCCAGTTGTGTTTTTTGGATATGTTAGTGGTTGTTCATGCTGGTGACTTACCCAGGGATTCCTGGCAGATTTGTAATGAATTGCTATGGTCTCTTCCTTTGTCAATTCAGCTGTATATTGGACTTAGCAGTATTATTTTGTAGATGGCCTCATTTTAATTATGGATGATTGCTATGTATTATTGAAGACTTGTTTGTCTTATGCTGTTATGGCTGACACAAGTAATAACTGACAATTTTGCTGATATATGACGTCAGGGCAACCAGGCTGTGGCTTGAACTGCATGTGGCATGCAAACAGTTTGCAACAACCCGTGCACCAGAATATATAAAGTGACCAAGACAAAATCAGCTTGGGAGGCCACTGGGTCTTCTTCTGCCCTTCAAGTCTTCACATCTTTGTGGAAACTTTTCTCCATAAGGGCTGTGTGGGTAGACATTTCATCCCTGCTAGTGCACACACAGCCCCAGCATGACCAGTGGGTAGTGCTAGCATGGCATTGCTGGGTAACTAGTATCCCTGAAGAGGCTGTCATGAAACACAGCAATGCCTTAGCTCAGCTGCATCCTGTGGTGGCAGTGGGTCTCTCCTGCCTCTCTGAGGTACAGGGCATTGTATTTCATGGCTCTCAAACATATATGAATAGTTTTGATGAGAGGGTTAAGAAATTTGACTGTTTTTTTCCTAGGAGATTTAGAAACTGACTTAAAGTCTCTGTTATAACAAGATAAATAAGGGGAAAAATGTTCCTTCTGATAACCTGCAACAGTAGATGATGCTTGTGAAGTATTCTGTAGGTCTTAACATTAGTAAAACTATTAATTAAAAGCTACTGGTCCTGTGCCTTTGCTGTATTTAGCAAATGCCAATAAATTTAAGCATGCCCTGGGATGGGCGTCTGGGCACCAGAATGTAAATTTAGGTTAATAAGTGGTTAAAATGGTCCATTCCACTCCTTGGGTACACACTTATTTGTGTATATTTGCCAGCATATTTGTACATAAGTAAATATTATTTTTAATCAGGATGAGTTTATGATCTGATTCCTATGGCTTCCAGCCCTGACTACAGATAGACACCTAAGTGTAGGAGAGAGGCTCAAGTCTCTTGTCAGCATTTCCTATATCCATTTGGGACTGCTGGGTCCCCCTGCAGGTCCAGCTCCAGATCATAGAATCATAGAATCATAGAATTGTTAAGGTTGGAAAAGACCTCTGAGATCATCTAGTCCAACCATCAACCCCTCCCCCCCAAAAAAAATCAAAAAACAAACAAACAAAAAACCCCACAAACCAACCAACCAACCAACCAAAAAAAACCAACAAAAAACCAAACCACCATGCCTGCTAGACCATGTCTTGAAGTACCACATCTAGGTGTTTTTTGAACACCTCCAGGGATGGGGACTCCACCACCTCCCTGGGCAGGCAGTTCCAATGCCTCACCACTCTTTCAGTAAAGAAATTTTTCCTAGTATCCAATCTAAACCTCCCTTGGCGCAACTGGAGGCCATTACCCCTCGTCCTATCGCTGCTTGCTCGGGCAAAGAGGCCAACACCCTCCTCACTACACCCTCCTGTCAGGAAGTTGTAGAGAGTGATAAGGTCTCCCCTCAGCCTCCTCTTTTCTAAACTAAACAACCCCAGTTCCCTCAGCCGCTCCTCATAAGACTTGTTCTCCAGACCCTTCACCAGCTTCATTGCCCTTCTCTGGACACGCTCCAGCACCTCAATGTCCTTCTTGTAGCGAGGGGCCCAAAGCTGAAGACAGTATTTGAGGTGTGGTCTCACCAGTGCCAAGTACAGGGGCACGATCACTTCCCTACTCCTGCTGGCCACACTATTCCTGATGCAAGCCAGGATGCTGTTGGCCTTCTTGGCCACCTGGGCACACTGCTGGCTCATATTCAGTCGGCTGTCAACCAGCACCCCCAGGTCCTTTTCCGCTGGACAGCTTTCCAGCCACTCTTCCCCAAGCCTGTAGCGTTGCATGGGGTTGTTGTGACCCAAGTGCAGGACCCGGCACTTGGCCTTGTTGAACCTCGTACAGTTGACCTGGGCCCATCGATCCAGCCTGTCCAGATCCCTCTGCAGAGCCTTCCTGCCCTCAAGCAGATTGACACTTCCGCCCAGCTTGGTGTCATCTGCAAACTTACTGAGGGTGCACTCAATCCCCTTCATCTGTGATTCAGAGTAGTGGATAGGGATTGTTTTCTTCCTGTAGACACCTGTGCTTATTAGCTCTGCTTAAATAGGTATACTGTTACAGAAAGACTGGATACCTCAAAATGAAGGGTAATTTAAGAGTGACTGGTGACATCAGCAGTTAGCTTGTAGTGCAAAGGATGGGACAAGAAACTGCACCTGTACCATTCACCAAGTGAAGGGAATGTCAATTCACGGTTATCTGGAGAACCAACAGGACTGTGACTTAAGCATTTTGGTCCAAGACAAGAAGTGGTGATTGGGCAGGCAAAAATGAAGAGGATCTTGGCTGAAAGTGACGGAAATTACACCTACAAGGGAACAGATGCTCCACCAGTGTGTGTTGAATATTGCTTTCAAATGTTGATGTTTTTGGATGTGGGTAGTAAACTTAATGCCAAAATCACAACTGATGACATCCAGAACAACCTGATGCTAATTCTCTTTCCTTTCAAATTCCTCTGTTGTTTCTCAAGCTCTGTTTTGGACTTTTGGACTCAAATAAATCTCCCAAATATGTTTCTCAGTTGAAACTCTCTAGTTTCACTTGGAAAGATCTGAAAAACTAAATATTTTTGCATGGCTTCAATGTACAATAATAAATCAGGTTGACTTCTTTCAGAATTTAACTTATTCTTGTCCAAATTTTCTTATGGATATAAGTAACATTTCGGTCAAAGTTGTTCTGAGAATTAGATCAATATTCTTTCTCAGATTTTAATAAAGATAATGCTGAGCATGAGGGAGAGGTTAATGGATAACTAGAGTGGAGGAATAGATGTGGAAATTATTTTATGTGGGATATGAAAAAAACTCAGTAAATATACACATATAGAAGGAAACAATCTTCATTTTAGAATATAGAAGGGACTGGAATATTAAATTATGGGTCCAATAAGAAGGACAGTAGCTGAATCTATTAAATAGGATAACTGGAAATGCACAAACATAAAGTAAAAAAGGGCAATTTTTGTGTGATGTCAATAGCGTACAGATTTTGGAAGGCATTTTAAAGAACTGCAGAAATGGGAAGCCAAATGGAAGGTGACATGAGTTCCAAATGGAACAACATGAGTTTACAAGGAGATTAGTTGCCTAGATTACCAGGCAACTTCATTTCTAGACAAGATTAATGCAATAGGTCTTATTTAGTTAGACTAATACAATGCTTATGCACAAAACTATACAAATTGGAGGCAACTGGCACTAGAGGAAAAAAAGTAAGTTGGGAAAAACTTGCTAAAATTAAGCTGATTACAGACAGCCCTGTTAGGCCATCGTCTTCCTCAGAGAATGATCTTAAAATGGTCGTCTTGATTTTTAATTAATTAAAACAGTTTAATTGTCTTTGCTGATACTAAATGAAAGTTGCTTGTAACCCAAAGTTGCTTGTAACCAAAATTTGGGAGTTCTTATCAAAACTGAAGGAGAACAGGATGAATGGGATAACAAGAACTGTAGAAATAAAAATGAGATGAAATATAATAGTACAAATTATGTAGTCTGAAGGGTTTATGAAGATTTCTCTATTGGACAGGCACTTAGCTGAAAATGGCAAATGTGGAGGAAGATTTTTCTCCAGTAGCTGATTAGAGAGTCACCTATGAACAAGCAACATGATTGGCTAAGGAAAAGACAAATGTGACCTCAGGAAAGGTGTTTCTAGCAAAAACAAGGAAATTTTACAATATTTCTACAAAGTTGTTTGAATACTTCATCCAGCTTATTGTGCAGAGTTGTCTCTGTTCCTTTGCATCATGTTCACAGAGGGGCTACCAAGGTGATCATGGGAGAGACCCTTGGCTTATTTCCCATCAGAAACAAAGGTTGAGAGAGGACGTGCTTGCTTTGAGTGAACACAGCCAAAGAGGGGCAGAGGAACAACTGAACAGTCTCAGCAAAGGAAGAAATGGGTATAAAATGACTGCCAGCAAGTTCAAACTGGGAATAGGAGAAGGTTTCTAAGGCCTGGAGGCTGTGTCCTAGGGGCGCTCTTCAGTAGAAAAGCTGCAGCCAAGAGTCTGATTCGTTTCAGTGCAGAACTTCTTGCATCTATTATCCGTGTTATGCAATTTCCTTTAGCAGCAGGGATGAAACTTCATGATGCTGTATGTTTTTGTTTAGTATTCCCCTTACACTAAGAGTGTATGAACCACTCTCATTAGAGTATTATTTTAGTCTAATATTTATTTTAATTTTAATAATTTTGAGTCTTCCCAAGGAAGATAATAACATGATTAGATTCTGATATTTGGAAAAAAAGAACTTTAGCACATATGCAGCCATCCTCCAAATCTCTTTACTATGCTCTAAACCAGCTGCTAGACCTCTTCAAAGAAAAGGTCACTCAAATTTATTGAAGAAGGACAGGTGTGCATTTTGCTGATATGTGTTTTCTCTTAGTGGCCTTCTCACAAGTGTCTGAACTGCTTTGGTTCATTTTTTTTCTTAAAATTTTCAGGCTTCTGATGACATTTGACATGGAAAATCTTGGCTTTGGGCATTGAAACCTGTTCAAGCTGTAAGGAAATAAAAATGAATCTTGGAATAGGTGACATTAATCATAAATAGTATTCCCAGCTCCTTCCTTCAATGCACTTACCTACATCTATGGATATAACTATTTATATAATGTTTTTAAAGATACATATTTTATATAAAAACACCAAGAATCCTTGCACAGTGTTCACATACAGAGAAACATGCTGACTACAGGAATGCATGCATGATTCAGAGTTGGAAAGTTTTCTAATCATTTTATACAATAAAGCTCCTGAGGAGACTTTACAGAGGACGGAGAGTTCACTGGATGATAGATAATTAAGGGGTTTTTCTTTAGAAATAGCTAGAGTCAAATAATAAAGCATAACTAGGATTTACTTTTAAAAGAACAATTAAAAAAAAAGAACAAGATGAGCATTTTGGTTTGCTCAGATGTTTTATTTTTTCTTCCAGATCAATTTATTCATTGGTTATGTTTGGACTGTGGCCAGGAATTTACAAAAATGTTGGCAAATCATGGTGTTTTACAAACTTCAGATATTATGTGAGACCTCATGAGCAAGCAGCGAATATGTGAGAAAACCTGCTGGCAATTTCGCAGAAGCTAAGCTGGGAAAATGAACTGGGAAAAATGAAATATAGAAAACATTCTTTCTCTAAAATGTGCAGATTGTGCAATCTCAATTTGAGAATGTGCAGTTCTTAATGGTCTATTATTCATTATTTTCCTAGTCTAAAATGTATCCATAAAGCAGCAACAGTAATACATGCCTCCTGGACAATCCTAGCTATAAATACTGGAACATATAGGGCAGGTTAGCAGTCCAGAGGATTGAAAAGTAGAGCAACTGGATTAGACCTTTACTTTTAACCATAACATTTTTAGGGTTCAGATTTTGCACTGAAATTCTTTAGTAAATATCTTAGAAGATATTTTGGACAATGCTTCAATGCTTGTAATGAACATTGTCCATGATGAACTACTTGATCAGCTCTGTTGTTAAAATAACCAGTTTGACTTCAGATATCCCAACACTACTCTACCCTCTGTTTGGCTATGGATACTCATTTGTGTAAACTGATTTTTTTCCCTGGTGCTATGCTTATCTACCCCACTGGAGGACCTAGACTACAGTGCTTCATCTCAAAGAGTTACTTCCACAGATAGTATGGCACTGTTTTATATATATTTTAAAGAGAACAGCATTAGGCATCTTTTAACTCCAGTGATTGTTTTTTGGCTTGTAGATTGGGAATAGGTTTTTGTGCACAACCTCTCACAGACACGTATACCCAGATAGCTAAGTGACCTCATTAATAACAATAATACAGAAATCATCAGCTTTTGAAGTGATATGTGCAGCCCATTTTGATGCCATGCAATAAGCAAAATGGTTGTCATAAACTCTTGATTAATACAGAAAAAAGAATTAATAAAGTTATTTTATTCTTTTTACATCTTTTAATAATAATAATGATGATGATGATGATCATCATCATCATAAATAATGACTTTGTACTATATTTACCCTCTCTGTGTTAAGTATTATTCTTTCAGCTGCAGAGAGGTTTGAGCTGAGAGCAGCTTCTCATCCTGCCAGGCCAGCAGTGGACAGTCTGTAGCTCTTGAGGAGTGGGGCTCTCGTGCCAGGACCTGGATTAGGGAAGAAGTTTTGCCTGGTACATGAGCAAGGTAAAGTAACATTTCAGAGGAATGCCTTCACGTTGTTGGAAGAGAAGAATCAGGGGTTTCTGAGCCTAGCTGCTATCCTAAGGTCCTCAACTGTAAGCCCAGGCCAGCCCCATGCAACTTCTGAGGAACCATATTTGTTATAAAAAGTTACAAGTCAGTATAAGAGAAATTATGCCAAGCCTCATCACTCTCCTGATTTAGATTTTCTTTCTTTTGGGATGGTGGGAGGAGGAGGTCATGCAGAAGAGAATTAAAATGTTACCATTTTCTGTTGTTGTTAAAATAAAAAATACCATAAATTTAACTTCTGAAATTTCAACTTCTACAAAATTCAAAATCAAGATTAAATGTTTTAAAATTGTACAGCAAACAATTCAACTGAACTATTCTGAATTTTCTGTAGATTATTGATTAAATAAAAAATTTGATTCAAAATAGCAGACGTACAAGTAAGAAGACTTTGAATGTCATCACCAATGACATAACTTACTATTTTTTTTTAGCTTAGGTAGTATGTAAGTATGTATCTAGCCATAAAACAGCACTGCTGTGTGCTATCATACTTTCTCCTACCTCTGGCCATCTATGAATTTGTCTAGATTAGGAATAATTCTACATTTTCTTACCTGTCATGAGACGGATGTTAATTTGACAGAGCATGGTGGTGTTACTATCCAAAAAAATCATGTACGTGCAAATGAACACAGACTGCATTTCTAAAAAATCAGATGCTTTATTTCAGCTTCCTGGATGCTCAGCCTAAGACAGTATCAATGAGAGAATTTGCTGTAAAAGGCACTGTGACAAACCAGGACATCTGTTCACCTTACACCAGGCTAATTAAAAGGACTGATTTTTTTTTCTGAATGGGTTTTACAAACCTGGCCATGAAAGTGTATTTCTGGTTTGGACAACAGCAAATTAGTCTGATGATGATCATCTTGTCTTCAGACTTTATTTATCTATTTGGGAGCCAATGACATTTTAAGGGCTATCTCCAACAAAACCTTGAAATAACAGAACCAATTTTTATTAAAATATGTGAACTACTGTGCAACATAGAGGAAAACTGTTCATATTCTGCGAGTGTGTGCAATGAAGCATCAAGTTGCTTAGCTGGGGTCTGGGACATGCTGCTTAGATTTCAGAGAAACCAAGCTATTTAAACAAAGGTTGGCACCAATTTCTTTTATCCCTTTTTGTGTATAGGTGTATGTGCTGGTGAAGCCAGATGAAGAACAAAATTAGCTAATAAGTTAAATAGGGAATTCCATAGTACTTTGTTCACTCTGCAACATAAAAAAGCTGGTTTTCTTATCATGACTGTAATTAGGATCTTGGTTATGCACTTGTAAGACATCTAGGAAGTTATGAAAGAGATCTTGTTTCTGCTATGATGCTAGTTCAAATGTGGCAATGGTTACATCTTTTTTATGGGTGAAATAGGTGCTTCACCAGCAAGGGCGATGTGACAAGGGTGGGATGATTTTGTCACATGAGGTGACTGGCAGCTGGGGAGAATCAGTTCGAATCCTCATTCACAGCTTTCCTGTGTAGACTCTGAATAAATAACTTAATCAGGTGCAGTCATCCCACCTGTGCTAGAAGTCAGTAATACCTCTCATCACATTGTGTCTGTCCTTCAGATCTACTGAGAAGGTAGATTCCTGTGTAGGAAGGGGATGAAGGGAATGCTCCAAATGAAACCACAATCCATAAGATTAGTGGGAGATTAATCTTTAAGGTAGCCATAGGAACAATCTCACAAATTCAGGTAAGCAATCATTACACACACACACACACTCTGATGAAAGTAAAGGCATTGTACAGATGTACTCACTTTTATAGCTCAGGTGTCTATAGTTAAGCAGCTCAGGTGAGTAAGGATTTTTCATATAGATAAGCATCTGCCTCCCAGTCCCTCATTTGTACCCTTACTGCAAGTACTACAAAGACAACCTTTCCAACACATGTGAATGCCTTCTGTCAAATGAATCTTAAATATGATAATGATGTCCCTTATCTGAAAATGAAAGCTAGTAATAAACAGCAGTGAGTATTTTGGGAACGCATGTTCCACATCACAACTTCATTTCAATGAAATCTTTAGGAGAAAGCACCAACAATCAAACCTGGAAAAACATACAGACTATAATTACCCTCAGCTCTGCCAAAAATACTGATTTAAACATTAATTAGGAAAAGTATTCAGGCTTATTCATTAAAACCAAAATTATTCTTAAGCACGATTAGAGCATCAGTTGCTAACTTTCAGTAGAAATAACTCAAAGCAACTATTTTATGAAAAGTTAATCAATTCCAAACTTTCATATGTGGCCTATGAAAATATGTGCATAAACATCTTTATTCCAGAAATGAAGTTTCTATCTCTCATTATTATATCTGACAAGTTTTGGAAACACAGATCGTGCATTCTCTCACATTTAATGTAAAACAATCACTGCTCTATTTTTCTGTCAGATTATTTTTTTTGCTCCTAATAGCTCATGCACTTATGGGCTCTTCTGACAGCTATTTTTGCAGCAGAGCTGCTTTCTCCCCTGACTGCTGACATTTATTAATCAATTGATCGATAAGGTATTTGAACCCCCGTTGGGAATGTTGAAATAGCCGTTGTCCCTCTCAGATTGCAGAACTAAATGATTGTGTTGTTGTTTGTGTTGTAATCGGGAGTGTTATGGAGCTCTTGTTACAAACGGAGTATGAAATCTAAAGCACACTGGAGGGCTATCAGTCGCTTTCCTACTGATACAGAAAAGACGATATGTTCTTGAGAAACTGCCTCTTCTTCCAAATGCATTTGTATGAGCTTAACTTATGCATACCAATAGCTCAAGAGACCTCAGAGGGTGTGAAACTCACGTGTGAATATATAGGCACATGAAAGTGTTTTTAAGATGGGTCCCAGAACAACGCTATCTATTTATTCCATTTCTTCCTGTCCAACCTTTATCTTACTTGCAAAAGCCATGAAAGGGCTGCTCAAGAGAAAGTGAGTTAGGCTTCTTTTTACTTTGAAGTTTTGGCAAGAGTTGTTATTGAGTATAAATTGATTTAGCTCCACTGAGGTTGCTCACTTGCCCTGCAGTGAATATCTGGCCTCTATACTTTCTGAAGTATAACGCATGTTCATTTTCCATTTAAGTAAAAATTCTATTCCCCCTACAGAGAAGACTTAGTTGCTATCTTATTGTAAGAAGTGGTGATGCCAAATAAATCTATACCATAAGGATCATAACATAGAAAAGTGAGATATGTTTGTGGTGCAAACCCCAACAGAGAGACAGAAACATTGTAGATTCCTGATCAAAATTAAATTCAAGAGCTACTTGGAATGGTGCTGTGTTACTCTTACATTTTGAAACATAGTGGCAAAATAAAAATAATTACTTTTTTTTCCTAACAACAAGCTGCTAGATCTGCAACCAGGCACAGAGCAGTAGGACAGTTCTATCTGGTTTGCTTCTCCTGAAGTCTGGTGCAGATTATGAATGGAGCAAAGAAAGGCACATTTGAGAGTCTCTGTCTTGTTCCTGGGGCACTTCAGAAATTCATCATAGTGGCATTGTGCCACTAAGTGCCACTTCTGACTTTGCCACTGTCATAATGAGTGGAACATTTAAAATATGGCAGTGGCTGAAATATCAACAGATCCAGAAAATCTTGCAGTCAGTGACAGTTTCTTGCTGCTTTTAATGGGAATAGAGATGGAACTGCAGGAAATTTAAGGAAATATTATTTCTCTGTCTGACCTGCAGATGAAGCTGCATCATGGAAAGAAGGTGCTTAGATAGATTAGGGGACTGGGCAGTGTGAATATTTACATGTCCTTGGATGGCTGATTCCTAGGCAAGTCCCTTACATCTGTAAATAACATGTGCCACTGCTAGTAACTGAGGAATTATATGTCTTGGTGCAGTACAAATAGAATCTCTAAAACACTGGAGGAAATAAGCACTGGAAAAAAAAATAGGGAAAAAAAAAGTAGGTGGCACTCTTTAGGGCATGTCTCTTGAGTTTCCAAATAGCAAAGTCTGTCTCAGTTAACACCACAAAATATGTAACACCACACACTCCCTCTGAGTGGTAGAGGTCTCTAGAAGCTGAGATATTAATTACCAGAGAAATTTCTTCTCTTCCCATTAGTAATATCTCACACAGAAAGTTGTATACCAGGAACATTAGTTTTCCACCAAAAGGATAAAAAAAGAGAAAGATCGGGGTGAAGTTTTCTTAAAAGCCAGAGACTCTGACTTTGAAACCTCCTTCCTGGGAACAGCATGACTACAGAGCTCACTATTTCAGTCAAATGTAAAATTAATCTCTACTGCCTGGCTTTCCTCTAATTTAAACAAACAAACAAACAAACAAACAAAAAAAAAAAAAAAGAGAGGGCAGGGGGTCATCTCAGTCATGTAAAACCTTCAACTTTTGTTGTTGAAGCTATCTGTATGTTTTAAACATTAAGTATACACAGCTCTGTGAGAGCTGAGACACAGACTGTTGCTTTGCTTCCACTCCTTTCTGTGTGCCAATTAACAGTCACTTCCTTCCAATAAAACACAGGCAGCTGAGATGTCTGGCAATCATATCAGGAGAAGCCCAGCCTGGAGAAAGGTATTTTTGGGATTGCACTGCCTCTGCTAGACTTCTAATAAAATCTCACAAATGAACCGTTAAAGTCAGATTGCAAGGACATCGAGTGATCCTTCAGTTATGTTAAGTACTACTTCCAACTGCAGTAAAATAATCTTGGCCAGAAGGAAAGAATAAAAATCATCAGGAAGTCTAATGTCTGGACCTCTAGCAGAAATCACACGTTAGTGTCCTCTGCTGACCTTAGCAAATACATATGTGCAAATTGACTGTACGTATTCTCTAAAATCAATAGTACTAGCTGATAATACAGAAATGTGAGACTAATGGATGAAGAATTAAAATGCCAAACCAAAGGGTTAAAATTCATATTAATACAGACAGCTAAGGCCAAGTCATTCTGCAGAAATGAGGGCAGCGGGTCACTTTGACAGTTTGTCCATAGTTAATGGAAGTTTATTGACCCAGCTTTGTGACACCACAGTGAATATTACATATCACTTTGTCATATGGAAAAGCTCTGTTTATGGATTTCTGTTTCGCCAGCTAGAGTGAAAACTCTTTTTCGAATTCCCTTCTTTTTATCTTTTCAAATCATTGTGGCCTCTTCATAAACTCCTACTGCAAGCATCTCAGTATATCTTCTGGTCTGAGACGTTTGGAGGTTTTTCTCATTTTAAAGAGGCCCAGATCATGAGACTGCCTCCATAGGACCTCGTGTAAATCAGTCCAGCAAGGAGCTGAGTCTGTGCAATTCAAAATTTACTCCAAACACTGTCCAGGGGAACTTTCCATTGCTGCCATCTCACCCCACCAACATCTTATTTGGTTGCATTCTGTACTTTCGTACACTGCAATCTGTTATTTTTCATTCATTAACACCCTTGTTCTTGGTGATACACAAAAGACCAATGGTTTGTCTCTGCTGGTAAGCTTTCACTGTAAAAGTAAGCAGGAACAGGTGATATATAGTAGTTTTATTTAAACGTCACAATAAGTTTCCATAGTTAGGACGTGGTGTTCCCTGTTTCACATATTGCACAAATGTAGCATAAGAGAAAAATCCTCTGGTGAAAGAATGATAACAATAATTAAATAACAGACAGGAATGTTTTGACTTTCTGTATAATTTGGATCAAGATTAGTCTATCTTCCACATTTTTACAGAATCAGTCTGAAGTGTAGGAATTTATATTTTAACCCTACCAGCTTGTGTGCAGATTCACTGAAAACTGTTGGAAATCTGGAATTTCTGATGTGATTTTTCTTTTAAAATTTTCCGCTTTGAAACCAGCCAAACTAAGAAAATTTGAATACTCATCATGACCTCTTAAAGATCAACAGAAAAGTGAAGTCACTGAAATGTTCCATTTAAAATTTATAACCTAAGAATGTAGTTTTAATTATTTTAAAATATATATTTTAAGTATGTTACTGATTTTGATATATTGTAATAGCCAAAGACAATGAAATGCTTCCACTTTTCCCCACTGAAAATTGCACTATGTTTCTGAAAATAATGTTAAATTAAAACACTTATTTTTGGTAAAGAACACTTCTGCTGAACATTTTTGTCTCTCTTTACTTGGAATTATTTATAAAATGTTCCAAATTCTCACATTTGGCCTGCAAAGGCTAAATATGTGTGGGGGTGCATGGAGCAGAAGCAGTTTTTAATTTAGGAGAATTAGCCTCAGTAGGACAAGGCTATGCTCGCTTCGACAGCTGCAAACACTGGCATACACTGAGGTAAACATGTTTAAATTACATAATTTCCAGACCACTGATTTTTCTGCAACTAACTCCAGGGCAGTTCCCTTGAAAGAAAACTCAAGGACAGATTTGTGATGCAACATTACTATATCTATTAAAATATGCCAGAAACATTCTGCTCTGGCTCTGTATTAGACGTATTGTCCTAATATGTGATTCATGGAAGTATTCTGCTCTCTCCAACTGGACTGAATGGTAGCAGGCACTAATAGCCTGGGCTAACAATAGATGCATTTTCTTTGAATTTCACATGTTTGTGGCTTTTTTCCTACCAGAAATTATCTGATTTTTTTGGGTGTTTTATTTCTTTTTTGTTTTCTGGCCTGACACTGAGAACAAAACCAGTGAGTAAGTGCAGAAGCCATTAATCTGCAGTATTGACAAGTGCATGAAACAGCAAAGGAAGTTAAAGATTTTTATCAACTTAAGCATAAAGTCAAATCCTGAAATTTCTGCCTCTTTAAAAGATGTGTTGGTCTGCATGCATGCTCTCCTTGCTTCCTTCCCAGTTTATGTCTCTTCAAAATGGAGGAAGTGTCTGATTAACAAAAGGGGATTATCTCAGGGCCAGCTTCTGGCACCCTCACTTCTCTTAGAGGGCATCTTCCTTTTGGGTAGTCCTACAGAAACAAGTCATGTTGATTGAAGAGGAAGCAATATCCTAATTGAGTAAAGGTGTTGGGCCAGTGAGGTATTTGCGAGGAATGCTTCTCAGCTAATTGTTTAGACTAGTCAATGTAGAAGAAATGTTGGTGGTCAGTGAGGTGGAAAACAGGATAGGAAAGGACAAAAGGATTTTATATTCAAAATTTAGGCAGCATAGAAAGATACATTCCTGGATTGGTAGCTGACATTATTATTTCAATTGTACCATAAGTTTCTTCAAATAAAAAAATGAAATACAGCACAGAAACCTGTTCCAACATCACTATGACAACTACCCCATAGACAAAATATGAACTGTGGACATATGTGTCTTTGATTACCTGAACTTGGGTTCTCTTGAATTACAATTGATAGATCTGCTTGGTGAAGACACATATATTGATATGCAAATAAGGTAAGTAGGCTTAAAGGGAGGAAACACTTTAGGTTTCCTAAGGTGGTAGAAACTACGCACTAGCTGAAATATGAAAAACAAAATACTTTTGGAGTTTATTTCACCAGTAGCATTCTCGGAACATGGCATGGTAGCTTTACTCTGCTTCCATGGTATCAATTTGCCATGGGTGTACTCCAAGCATGAATCAGCTGCAGTCTCCTGATTGCGAAGAGGAGTAACTCAGAGGCTGATGCTGGTGCTAGGCTTACCAATGATCTTCCAGAAATGAGAACGGATGTGAACCTCTTCCCTCCTGTGCTGGGCCAGTGAGTAATCTCCTCCTGCAAGAAACATTTTAGGAGGCAGCAAGGCAGGAGCATTTTGGGGGGCAAGAACAAGAATCCAGGGCTCTGCTTGTCCTCTGTAGTTTCTTATGCTGTAAGTAAAATCAGCATTAGCTCAAGCTGATATAATATTAAGAGGTTTTACAAAGCAATTAATTCCCTAATATGTAGAGAGGGCATTCTTTTGTGACTCACCAATACTTCTTTAAGTAGTGTTGGCTATAGCAGAAACACCTATGAGATAATAGAAAAAAGTTGAAAGAATTGTACCTCTTGCCCTCTAATAACTTGTTCTTAATCTGCTAGGTGATCATGTTCTCTGTTACAGAGGAAGAGTATCACAATGAACTTACATTGAGTGAGAAAACATTATGGGACTCCTTCAAGAAAGCAACTTTTTGTCTCATGCTTCTAGTATTTTATGAAGTATTAGCTTAAATCAAGAAAGATCTAGCACCAAATCAAGATGCACCACTCAGGCCCACAGAAGATATGGTCAATAATGGAAGAATACTGGAGTACTAAATGAAATGAAATGAAACACCAACTCCAGTACTATTTTTTTTACTATCAGCTCTGTTCCTGGTGAAGTTGAAAATACCAATGGCATAGTAAGACAAGAGTTGCCCATGTGAAAGCTTAGGTTGTTTAATGTTTCTTGCCAAGACGACATTTCCAGCTCTATTTTCAGATGATAGAGCTTGTCAAAACAGTCTGAATAATTCCCCGAAGATGCATCATTTTCCTGTAAGTGTCATGACAGCTTTGTGATAGATGCCTTCATTTTCATGTAATAGTCAAAAAAGGAAGAACATTTTTTATTTCTTCTCAATAAGTGTGAGATTTTCAAAAGTCTTTGGTGTCCTGAAACTGCTCCAATTAAACTCAAGATGTTTTCTGACTAGCTTAAATGGAAGAAAGAAGTTAGGGCCACTTAGAGCACTTTGGAAAATCCTACACTTCTTTTTCATGCATTATTCAATCCCTTTATGTGCTTATGCAAGCTCAAAGGGTGCAATACAAAATGCTCATATCCACACCCTTGTCAAAGAGTACTTAACAGCTAACAACCCTCTGCCAAAAAATCTGAACTATGGCTTAATTTAAGAACCGTTCAATTTTGTCATATTTCCTTATGGTAATTTTTAACAAAAGTAAATCACTACTGACAAACACCCCTTTAACAATAGTATATTAATTGAATTAAGATGGAGAATAAAGGAGACATTATAGGCAGTTAAGTGTGAGAAAGCATGTTTGACACTGAATACTTAATTTTCATTCCAAGATAAAAATGTTGCCCATCGATTTACAACCCCTTCTGGCTATAAAGCCTTTTGGTGGAAACCTGATTCTTAATTATTGTCACAGGAATGCTAAGCTTGTCAAAAAGCTATTTCCATCGTGATGATCAGCCTTAACTGCTTGGAGCAATTTTTGTGCCATACTTAACAGCTGCTTCATCATTTGTTATCTTTTCAATTAAGCACTCTATTCCTACATGGCTCATAATGTCTACCAAAGAAAGAAACATGCATGCAAACACACACGTGCTTTCATACAAGTACATACTCTCCTCAGCACAAAACCTCAACAGCTGCCTGTCTCTGTTTTTCTTTATTATGCAGCAAAGAGTTCAAACATTTCTATGAAACACTAGTGGCATATTTACTGTTACGCAGCATGTACAGACACTCTCAGAATAACACAGAAGAAGGCTTCAAAGCACCACATCAGCATTTTCAGTTTATATAGTTTCCGTCTATGTCCCACCATATTTATGTCTGCTAAATTCACTCTGCTCCTTTCACGGACAGAGCTGAAAATAGACTGATTATGCCATTAAAAAGAGTAAGCAGAGACATGCTTCTTACCAAAAACATTATAGTGATGCATTTACTGTTCTGAAACTAGATGTTTGCAAATTGCCCTTTCCTTGGTACCGATTTTGTTTTTCCTATGTAGCTATTTTATTTGGAGATTTTGTGAGACTGAGTGCTTCTTGCCTGGGTGAGTTTAGCAGAAAGTAAAGAGGGAGGGATGTCAGCTGCCTTTTTCTCCTACAAAATAAGAAGGGAAAACAAATGAGGAAATTGTTTTTCCTCATCTGATGGTCTTAATTGCCAGGATGACAGTATCTCCTGTAAGTATTTTAGTTCTGCACACGCAAACGCACACAAGAAAATTTGCTGGTTCATTGGTTCATGATGTAAATCAATTCAAACTTAATTTGAGATACTTCATTTAGACTTCTTGTTTGAACCAGTGATCTGTGGCAAATCTTCTTTGTGCAAAAGCAGAAACAGAAGTTAATAGATATAGAGTGCCAAATTATGTTGCCAGATCAACCACTTTAACTAAGTTTTTTACCTGCAGATTTGACTAATAATCAAGGATGTTTGTAGAAAGGTATCTTGACAAGGTATTTAAATATTATTTGCTGTCAAGTGAAAACATGAATGTGCCTTTGTGAATTTGCTAAATTGAGAGTTGTGTGCATGCATGAAATGCTGTTTCCAAGTGCAGTTTGGAAGCTTTTCAGGGGCTACTTGTTTATTACCAACAGAAAGTGGCATTTGTGATAAGATATTATAAACAACTGTTCTTCATTAGAAATCTGATCTATTAATGGAGCACATGCTTAGCTGTATTGCTGGAACTATTCAAATTTTTGTTGGATTGAAGTTTAAATGAATTTTTATGAAGAATTTTGTAGAGTCTGTGTACCTTCTAAAATTAAAATACTGTCATCAGGTTTATTTGGGCAGAACATGGTGGTGGAATGGGACAGGAAAATTCAAATCCTTTTTGCATATATTGTATATAGGAAAGTCCTTTACATTTACAATGATGGTAAACTAACCACAGAAGCCTTTGTATTGCATTTTTAGGTTTTAAGAGATCCAGATGGAGAAAAACATCCTTTTGAGCTAGGCAGTTTAAAACCACATATCTCCACAAGAACCTGAACAGTACTTCTAACAATGTGGGCACTCTTGTTAATTTTTACTTTAACATCATCAGCCTGTACACAGAAAGAAATCATTTTCTACAGCCCTTCTGATGATTCACTGTACAGGGATACCAGCTGTGTCTAACAGTCCAGAGTTTCTCCACTACAAATTCAAAACAGACATACCTAAATGATTTTCCTTCAGCTTACTTAACCTAAATAACTGAATTATAAATGTATTTGAAGAATCTGAATGCACTTGAACATTAAAATGTCCAGTACTAAATATTGAAAGGATAAAGAACTCAAATAAAATCAGTATATTTTTGATCAGCCTTTTGTGCCTGTCATTGAGACAGAGATATCTAAGGCTAGCTTGTGGGATTCACTAGCGGAAAACCAGCATCTCACGAAGACCACAGATGTTTTAGGTTGGCCTCGAGGCTCAGAAAGCCTGAAGCATTTGCAAGACTTCTTCAAGGCCATTTTGCAATCTGCACTGAGTCACAGGCCAAAGCAAAAGCTGCCACGTGTGCTCACCGGACGGCGGCAGGAGGTCCCACCCTGCGCACTCAGACGAAGGAGTGGCAGGTCTCAGCCCTGCCAGCCACGGCTGTCGCAGGGGAAAGACATCAGCCACAGTAGGGGAGTGAAAGAGAAATACCAGAGAGGTGTACAGAGACAAAGACCTACAGGAGGAGAACATACTCCATATAGCCATTGGATTTTTTTCTGTGTGGGTAATGTTTTATGTTGTGGTTTTTTTTTTTTTTCTGGGCAATGATCTAAGGGAGAGAATGGGTTTATTTTGCTGCTGGGGCCAGGCAAGCAGTGTGGCACTGGGGGAGCACCTCAGAGCTCTGCTTCAAGATGCAGACTCAGCTGGAGTTTTCTGTAGTTACAGGCGAGATGGGTAGCGCTCTGCTTGCCTGTTGTTCTGTGTTTCCTGGCGAGAGGTTATTTTACTTGCTTGTGTCACTGGGTGCTGGTCACCATGCTTGTTGTAAGGGTTGGAATGGTCCAGGAACCACTCTCTGACCCTGGGTCAAGCTAACTGGGCTCCTCTTCCAAACTCTGTCTAGGCATGTTCTCTGTCCTGCCCTGCCACGTTGTTACTCTTCAGACATGTTCTTCCTTTTGCTAAATAGAAAACCTTTCCCCAATCTTTAGAATAACTGGCAAGAGGACTAGTTCTTAGTTCTCTGGCCAGAAGAAAAGTTTTCTATTGTAGCTCCTTTTTTAATGATTTTACAATAATGTCCAGTTCTGTAACTGTAATTGCTATGACCACCTGTAGTCCTGAGCTCAACTTTCAGTCTGTCTTTCATTGTTTCTTTTAGGTTGGATTACAAAATGTGCCACTTCTTTAAAGTGTTTAATGTTATTACCATGCAAAAGATAACAAGTCGCATGTAAGTTATTTACAGAATTGGGATTTGGTCAAGCTGAGTCTATTCATATACTTGAGCCACACTGGACTCCATCATATAATGTTTTTGTACACATCACAAGGACTGCTGTAAGCAAAAAAAAAAAA
>VZTL01057877.1:0-19656 GCA_013400535.1 Scopus umbretta | reverse complement strand
AAAAAAAAAGAAAAAAAGAAAAAAGAAAAGGTTTTGTTTAGAGGGCTCATCTGACTTAAAGCGTTTCTGTCAAGCTTTGAAATGTTGAACCTGAGGCTCATGTGCTCAGTCCAGCTGAGGATCTGTCCCAGCATTTGGTATCTGTGGGAGATGGTAGAAAAAGCAGTGAGTGAGAGTCTACAGTTCTTGAATGCCTCTGGTCAGACACTGCTGACAGCTATTATGTGTGTAACACGCTGAAATCCATGGATTTACTTGCTAGCCCCAGAGAAGGATAGAGGCATTCAAGTGTTGCTGTATATAGGCAAAATGCATAGCCCACAGTCTTAGTTGTGTGTGTAACCACATAAATGTTTGCTGTGCATTTCTCCACAATACACAGAAGGTGCTATTATTCAGTAGTACTTTTCACTTAATATGAAAATAAAATATAAAATAAAAGTCTAGGCTACAAATAATTTTGATTCAATGGAATAGGAAAAAAGGACAAAATAGATTTCTTCTTGAACAATGTCTCCCTACATATTATTTCACATCCACTGAAAAGTGAGATTAAGAGCACAAAAACATTACAGCATCAAGAAGTCAAGGAATTCAAACATGAAGTCCTGCAGTACTGGAATAACAGATGTGTTGAGATAATCCATATGTGTAGAATACTTGTGTAAAGAGATTTAGCTTGTCCTGAGATATTAGGTAGGGAAATATGGAGGAAGTACTTTGTATATCTCTTTCTCTCAACATATATGCACATAAAATAGTTTGGGGCCAATGTATAGGTAGAGATAAAGGGAGAAGAGAGGAAGGTGTGACCTGTCTTTATTAGGATTTACAATAAGATAACAAATAAGAAGATCAGTGGATGGGGCTCTTAAGAAAGTATCTATCAGAGTCATCCCAAATACAGGAGTTGGTAGGAAGAAGGGATTTTAACTGTGTAGGTGTCTGCCAGGAGAGTAATGTGCCAGGATGCACTGAATGTCTGCCAGGTTCTTGGAATGCATTTTGTCAATATTTTGATAAGGCAGCCAAAGATACATGTCTAGATATGGGAGGAACGGATAAAAGGTTGCTGAGAAGGGAGAAACTGTGAAATGGTAAAGATTGCAAGTTGTAGCAAAGGAGCATAAAATAACAGCAAGAAAAGAAAAATTATTTCAGGAAGGAAATATCAATATTGCAGAGAATTGGAAGGCTGGTCTAAAGGGAAAAAGAATTGAAGATTGAAAAATGGTTTTGAGAAAACAAATGCAAATCATCTCCTTGTGGAGGAAAGGTAGTGAATTTAGTGAAAGGATGAGTGCATTAACATGCTGCTAATGAGATGAGGGAAATTTGGAGAAACATCCCTAAGAAAAACATCTCAGCTGTGGGAGGAATAACAAAGCTGAAGCGCAGCAATTTCTGAGACCTTTCTATGAGCACATTTTTATCTGTACCCTTAAGTTTATTTTCCAGAGGTGTTCTTTAGGCTCCAATCCTGGAAAAGATTAATTGAATAAAATCTGAAATTATATAATAAGAAAATTTTTAGCTAAAGGTTATGGCTTTTCCTCATAAGACTTCTTCTCTTGACTGACCCGGAGCTGACATTGCCCTTGACATCAGAGACTCTTACATACTACATATACTGTCCCCAGGCCACCTTCTTTAAATGACTTTCTCTAATACAAATACAGAACCACTTTGGTCTACCCAGGCACGTGCTCCTTTTCTGCCTTTTAGAGTCCCAGCTGGGATGATATTTTATAAGTTGAGCTCAGGCTGGGGTGGTGGAAATCCCTGTGAACAGCCATCCTGCTGTGCAGGCAGCCTGGGTCGGAAAGGGTTGGTATTACCATGGCAAAAGCAGAGGCTGAGACCTGCAGCACCCACACGCAGAATCTTGTCACTGCATGGGATAACCAGGCATCACCACCTAGTTGTTCCTGTCTTTCTGCTGGATATATGAGGCAGCATATCTACAAAGTTTTCCAAAACTGAACATTCAATTGTACGTGTTTCTTCACTGAGGAGAGAATGAGGAGGCGGCTGAAGAACTCATGAAAGGTTTAGTTCACATTATCTAATACACTCCTGAAAGGTGCTGCAGTAAAGAAGAAAGTCATTATTTCATAGGATTGTATCACGTGCATTTACTTACTTATTCTTATTCTGACTTTTTATCAGAGCTCAGTTTGTCTCCCAGTTTTTGCCCATAATCTCTTATCTCTCCCCTTCTATTCTAATTGCTAAGACCTTTATGCTGCTGAGATCTTTCTTTAAAAAGCCTTTGTTTGATGTAATGTAACCTGAGAGCTTAGCCACCATATTCATTGGTAAGGAATTTTTTGCAGCAAAGGTGCCAAGCCATTCCCTCTTTTGGGTTTCTCTCTTCCTTTTCTATATTTAATTGGAGGGCAAAGTGCCATACTTGCAGAAATGGAAATAAAAGACCCCCAATTGCAAGTGGTTTGATACATGCCTTTCTCTGCACTAGAAAATGTGTCATCTGCTAATAGAAAGGGTGAACTTGCCTCAGTAAAAGGAATGCGATTTCTGGGATCTCAACTCAATTCACTGCTATTTTTTGGCTCCCATCCAGGGAAGCATTAAGGAGTATGCTTAGTTGTAAGCATGTGAACAAATGAGAAGTCCTATTGATTTGCTTATAGTTCAGGTTGTGCCTAAGTGCTCTGTTTGGTCAGTGCTTTAATTCTACTTTCAAAAAGGACAGTTTCTCCTTTCTGCTAGGCGTTAGACACAATAGGCAAAATCCTCAGTGTGAAGCAAATGCTCACTGGCCAGGACAGCCTCGTTGGTGGGTGCTGAATTGGGCTGGCAAAAAGAAGTACAGAGACTGAAAGGAGAAAATGATGAAAAAATACAATGAGGAGTGGCAGGAGGTCAGGGAGAAAGTGGGAAGGGAGATGGAGTCATGAACAGTCACCTACTGCCTGACTCTGCTAGTATACCCTGGCAGGTCTCATTGCAGGGTGATTATATAGCAGTGGTCATGCAGTCCTGGAAGTGCCCCGTGTGCAAGAGCAATAGAAAGGCAATGGCTTCCTTTAGAAGGGAGTTGGCTTTTTTTAAGGCTCATCTTACCTGAGAGCTGCCACAGGGCTGCAACAGGCTCTGCCAGGCTTGCCTTAAGTACTCGGTGTTGGAAGATTTACTTGTTTCCATTATAACATTTGAAAAACCTAATAATGGGAGGGTTGGGGCAAAAGGGCCACAATAGGTGTAATTTAATAACTTGCACATATTTTGGGGGCCCTATAGGGGCCTCCTATACCTGAAGGAGGTAAACCAAACCTCTCTACCTGCAGTGAGTAGTGTTATGGATTACAGTGACCGTGCATAATGTAATCTACACAGGTCCTATGCAAATCTGCTCAGCTGCACATCAGTGGTATGTACCACAAAGAGATATTAGCAATTTCGAGAAGATAAACTCAGACCATCCAAAACCAATATAGAATATTTGTCACTGCTGCAGTCTAATTTTGATTATCCCTTGCATGGCTGAATTAGCTAAGGGCTGGATATACAGTGTTATTAAGAACTACACAGAGTAAAATTTTGCTATGATTGCCTTGAGACTTTAGACATATGAAACAGTGTGCAAAGCTGATAATCAAGATGGTGGGCCTGTTAAACCAGAGTAAATAGAGTATAATATCCAAAAGGAGTAATTTTCATGGGCAAACCTTACAGAAAATTTCCACTCCATGTACCACTTCCCCCTCATTTTATAACCCAAACCCAAACAGCTACCTTGTTTTTTCATAAACCAGTGATATCTTGCTATCTTCCCATGCATTTCATTTAACGTTATCCTGATGTAAGGTCATTGCCCCTGGACTCTGAAGTCTATTCAAACATAATTATAAGCAGTTTAATTGTACACTCCCATTCTTTGTCTAGGTGACAATAATTTTTAATATTTCAGGAGTGAATGGAAGTGCCAGCTAACCCCAGCACCCATGTTTCTGAGTGATACACAAACACAGCTAGATATAGATACATTGGTTTTGAGTGATTGCACACAAAACAAACCATGGGAGAAAGGACAGCAGCATAAAAATATAAATTCAAAACACAAATAAATGTGTTACTTTGCACAACAGCAAGTGGACAGCAGAGATGGGAACGGGTTCCCTTAGTAATTTTGACCAAAAGGGTTTTGAAGATGTGGTTGAAGAAACACAGTTGTAGGCATTAATTTTTAATGAATCTTGGAATACTGTTGAAATTTCAGAAAATGGGAAACATATTAATTTTGAGCCAATATTTAAAAAAAAGTAAGTGGGAAATCTTGATCACTGATGGGTATTTAGCCCAGCATTAGTCTCAGGGAAAACAGTGAAAATGCTGGTGTAAAATGCAATCAATGAATGAATAAAGGAAAGGAGTATAATCAATGCTAGTCAACACTGTTTTGTGGAAATAGGTCCTGGGAGATGTACCATTTTGTCAAGTTTAAATATATATGTGTGTGAGCAACCTCTGTTAAGATGAGTATACTCTGATTCTTAAAGACATTTGATTTTGTAAAGCCTGATGGTCTGATTCAAGACCGAATAGTCTATGGAAATTACAAAGTATGAACTAAATGGTCCTTGAACTAACAGGTCACAAAAAGTAAGTGCCAGCTGAAAAGGAGGAATGACTAGATTGAGTCTCTAAAGCTGGAAGAAACTTTGATTCGGTTTAACATTTTCTCAGGGTAAATATAGATATAGAATGATCGTTGAAAACCTTTGTGGATCATGCAAAGATTGACAAAACGGAAAAGAAATGAATTAGGACAGAGAAACCTAGCCTGGTAGTTTGCCCTGCATCACTTTGTAAAATGACTCATGCAAAAGACTTTTAAATAAAGTCAAAAGCAAATCCTGGAACTGGAATGCAAGATACAGGACAGGAAGCCTCCAAGAAAGGCATGAGATTAGAGGGCAAAGCTAGGCTGAATCAAGAGAAAGACCTAAAGAAGGTGAGCAGGGGTTGGGAGATGGTTTCCCTGTGTGATTTCAGTGAGATTAGTTCTGGTGGAAAAACCACACCTTGTTCCAGGATCTTCACTTTAAAGAAGATATTGAAAAATTGTGGCATTACTTTTTTAAAAAAGAGGACCATAAAAATGATTCTAGGGCTGAAAAGATTGTGTTACAAGATATTAGAAGACATTGTCAAAATAAAATTTAGAAGTGATCTGACTGCATTTTCTAAGAAACTACATGAACTTATATTGCTGCTTGCCAAGTAATTTTCTTATTTGGTAACAAGATCAGAAGCAGACAAATCTAAAGAACTAAGGAATATTTTTTTAACAGTAAAGAAAAATAAACCTTGCAGTAAACTGGTCATGGAAAGCAATGACCACAGCAAAAAAATGGAGTCCACAGCTCCTAGTATTCAAGTTGAGAACTGTCCTAAAAAGCTCAGTTCTTTAACCAAATACAGATATTAGAAAGATAATAAAATTAGAAGATAATTTAGAAAGATACTAATTTCCATTTTCAGCAAAATTTAAAACACTCTGGGAATATTTGTGAAGAGCCTTATTTCAGTGTTTATTCTTAACATCAAATATCTAATCTCTTCCATTAGTTGATACTGATGTTATTTCATTTATAGTTGGGAACCTAAGGCTACATAACTCAATTCTTTTGGGCTATATTCCTTTAAGATGAAATATTTTTTTTTTCACAGCAGCTGCCTTTCAACAGTGTCATCTCTTAACCAAGGAGACAGACTGCTCTTAAATTAGAGTGGCTGATTTGCAGGGTTAAGTTCCTGTTTGTAGAAGATACGGCAAGCGATCAGTAGCTTTATAACTGGCCCGGAGATAGAGCTAATACAATCACTTGCCTTTCTTTGGTCTTTTAAGTGAGATCTTAATGTGAGTGCAGGCACCACAAACACAACCTCTGGGCTTGTGAATACTAGCAGTGTTTTAACAACCAGATATTTTTCATTCAAAACAGTTATCTAACTTTAGTCTGAGGTCTATTTGCCCAGCTGAAGATCTTGCTTTTTTCATCAGAAGGATAAATCTTGTGTCAGTGTAATGGACTGTGTCAAATGTGGTCTGACACGCACTAAGTAAGGAATAATACTCTCCAGGGCATGCCTCCAGCACCTGAGAAACAGGATATATTGTAGGAAACATGCCCTGAAGAATAGGATTTTAATCACAGACAAAAGATAAATTTTCTGAACAAAATCAAAGGTGAATGAAATGGTTCATTGTTTTTAAAATCCTACTTTGTGATAAATGAAAACATCTTTCATTCTTTTCAGGTCAGAGGCTCATTTGGTTGAGAATCAGCTTAACTTCACTTAAATCAGAAAGACTGTGCCAGTTTTCATCAGATGATAACCTTGACTGTCTTTTTTATTGATTGAATTTGGTTTCACATATGAAAGGAGCCAAACTGATAACTGAAAATTAATTTCTTTTTGGTCCTGAGTTTTAAATTATTTTACATGAAGATCAAAAATCTTCAGTGAGATTTAAAGCTCAACTCAAGAATGCAGTTCTGCATGTCTCAGTCTAAGGGCCAGATAGCCCACGGCTGATTGCTCAAAATGACCAAAATCTGTGAATTTTGAAAGAACCTTACAAACTTGTCACCACAGGACTGAGGCACCTACCTTGCCATAACAATCTTCTCTGTCCTACTTGCTGAATATCAGTATCTTCATTTTCCTGAACGACTTTGAAAAATGTTGCCCCAAGGATATTTCTCAAAAGGATTTAAGTACCCATTTCTTAACTTTTTTTATTTCTATGTTGTTTACCATTCTAAAATTGAAATAAAAATGTGTAGTTCAACAGTTAGGGGCTGAAAATATATATATAGGGCACAAAGTGTTAACTATACTTTAGGACTTAGATGGGCACCTCCTGAGGACTTTAATGAGATTTGGCACCTTACTCATCTAGGCTTCATTGAAAATCTCCACCACAGGAAAAAAGTATTAAATAATGTTATGTTTAAGTAGGAAACCACCAGCTAGAGGGTGGGCTGAAATCACAACTCATGTCACCTGTAGTTCTTCAAGATGAGGAAGGAATACGAGTTAAAGCTTTCAACAGCACCTGTTGCTAAAGAACCTTTTTTCTACTGTCCTGCTCCCTTCAGCTACTAATTTTAACTACAATGTTCTTCATAAAATACAAACACCCTTTAATTCCCTAGGGTCTTCTAAAGAAAAATACTTTTTTTCCTTCTATCAAATTCCTTTTTTGTACATTGTACCCATTTAAATTAAATCTGCCAATAACTTTATTCTACTTTTGTTGGTGTTACTTTACATGGGGGATAGCTAGTTACAGCCAAACACCTATTAGGACAAACGAGCCACAAGCTGCATATGCTGTCCTCAGAGATGCCTTTGACAGTGCTGGGAACTGCAGATCTGAGTGTGAAGCAGAGTTGTTTCTCAGAGATATTGATTTGTTTGCTGTGAAACCTTTTAAATTGCTAAATGCAAAGTGCTCATAGCCACAGAGCCACAAATAATCCTAATTTTCTACCCGTTGATATGGCAATACCAGTTCCTATGAAGATCATATTGCACAGGCCACAGACAACCTCAGTCAGCCTTGCAGCATCCCTTTCACTTAAACGCTGCCATACAGCAGAGCACAAATTTTCTTTGATGCATTTTCTCCACATTATCCTTCTTTTGGAATACTTTGTAGCCAAGATGTATGTGTGAAGGGTTGCTTTTAAGCATCCACCCTGACAAACAACAGGCTGGTTGTTGACATTCACAGCCTTGAACGTTGTGTGTCTGGTGGTGTCCCTACGTGGTGGTGACTTGACCAGTTACTCTGCTTTCAGCCAGGCTGTTCTGGCCAGTGGGTACAAATACACTCCTATGGAGGAGGAATGGGCTGGTGTTTTCAGCCCAGGACCATGGCGCAGGCTGTGAGATGGAGCCCCAGAGACCTCATGACTGCTCTGAGCTGCCCAGTGAGCTCCTGTTCCTGTGCTGCCACCACGAATCTGGGCATTTCTGGCTCGGTGGGAACCTGTGTAGCTCCAGTGCTGCACCAGCACAGTGAATGATGGGGACTAAGGGAGCAAGTGCAAAAGCATCCTGATGCTCCTTCTCCTTTCTCCTCCCACAGATTTCTTTCCTGACCTTGAAACTGAGTTAGAAGCTTTTTAGATCATTAATTAACAGTATGAATCCAATAAGTTGCATCTTATTTCTCAGAGGCCAATGCGTACTTCAGTCTAACATTTGTTTTCAGTTCTCAAGGTATGTCCCACAACAGCCAAAAATCTTTTCCTTCTTTCCAGTTACCTGGTTTTATGAAACGAGGAGCAGAAACATCTATATTAGGTGCACTGCCAGCACAGGAAGAGTCAGGTAAGGAGATAATGAGGCCCTTTCCATCTAAATCTCTCCTCAGATAGTGTTATAGACTTTCCATACCGAAGTTGCCTGATGCATTCTAAAAAAATGTTCCCCAAAATGACATCATGAAGAATTCAAAATGAGCTGTACGTATCATTTGCATTCAGGAAAATCTTTAGTGAAAATTGCCTACAGCTTTCTCTCAATTTGAGCAGCACACTAACATGATCCAAAAGGAGTGTCTTAATTATGGTAATTATAGGATTTAAAATTCATTAAATAAAATATTGAGGCTATTCAAACTCAGATTTTTGAAGGATTATAGTGTTTGACAACACTATGAAAGGTTTAAGTGCGTAGTTTAACTGCCAGAATAGGTTTGTGTTTTGCCTTCATTACTCAGCATGAAAAACATGTTTTAAGTGGAATCTGCAGCCCACTTTTAACTGTCAGTCCAAATATGTCTATTTGCAAGCTGAGAAATTAGCACAGCGCATGATGCTCTGGTGACACTCATCAAGCAAGAACAACTTGTTGGTTTCAGCATAACTATTTTCACTCCATCTCACATCCAATTCATGGCTTTGTATGGTTTATTTTTTTTTTTTTAAAGAGGAGCCCTGTTGTGAAGGGTGGGTAGTTAAATGACTAAAGTCAGAAGTAAAAGCTATTGTCTGGCTTTCAGACTCTGCCTTTCTGGCCATTGACTGTGTTACAGTGGAGTGGGGCTGGTAGGAGGCAGGTATTGGCTTTTCCTCATCTGTATCCCCAGGCAGCCTCTAGTTAGTACAATGGCATTATATTTTCATAGTTTCTAGTGTTTGTTAGGCAAAATCAGGGGAAAGAGAGAAAACCAAAAATCACTCTGTGCTTAAGTAATTTCCCAGAACACTCTCTTGTTCATGGAGAAAATAGCCTCAGAGGTGGGTCATATGCTCCCAGAGGGACAGACCAGTACTGAGGATTGGTTTATCCTTAATGTCACAGGTGTGCACTGAGTAGTCCAGGGAAATGCTTTGCTTTCCTGATTCTCCTGTAAGGCAAAGCACCTCTGTTCATGGCCTTGTACATACTGCATGCTTCTCCCATTAGTGTTTCAGCCTCTCCCCTCCGCTCAGTGCTGCTCTTTCATCACTGAGCTCTGACTCACTGTAAAATACCCATGTTCAGCTTGCAAAGGGAAAGTTTGACCTTGGTGGCACTGGTATCCCAATGCCTAAGGACCTTTTCAATTACTGCTGTTACTCTGTGTCTTGTTTCATTGAAGTGTATACGGTGCCCATGTACATCAGGAAACCAGTGACTAAGTTCATTGATGCAAATGGAACCACACTGATAAAGAACCAGAGCATGTAAGACCAGAATTAGGATCTTAACTGTCAAAACTAGAACGTTAGGATTACATTTATCATGGATATCTTTGTGGTGAAGGAGGTTTTATTTGTTTGCAGTACTCATCCATCACAGTAGCCACAGACAGAGTGAGGCTAGATCAGATTTATGACTGCTATATTTAAAATCAGCCCTTCTTTCCCAAGCACAGTGCAAGAAGCACATTTTTAGTACCTGCTTTCAGGTTACTTTGCAACACAAAGCTAAGTTTGTAAGGACAGCTCAGATTCAGAAAGCTGCCTTAAAATGTCTTATGTCCATCCATCAAAGTCTCTTCATTTAAGGCTTGAATATTACAGGTCAAGTCCTGGACCTCCAGGAGTTCTAGACATGCACTCGAGACCAGAGCCCTATTGGATGCTGTGCGGATATAAAAAGCAACAGGTTTGAAAGCTGCAACAAAGCCTCTGATGATGATAATGTCCACATGAAAGCCACTCCTGGGAACCAAACATATGTTAGCAATGTATGGCACTAGTTGCATAGGTGTGGCACAACTGTGTACATACAAACTGAGCATGCTTGGAAAATGCAAGTTACTACAAGAACAATATAACATGTCGACACAGACAAAGCCAAAGCATGGCATTGGCTAGAAAATAAGGAACAGAAAGCATTCTTGACTGTTTTTACAGATTTTTAGCCAAGTATACCACCAAATTTATTGCAAAATAATTTATTTCTTCTAGAAAAATCCAAAAGAATGATAAATTTCAGTAGGGATATTCATAAACAGCTCTTCAGACTGAACACTGCATTACCATTTTTTTGTAGGTTGATGAACTTTCCTTAAATTATTTTTCATATATATAATGGTGTGCTTATTTCTGTGAAAGCATATAGAGAAAGGAAGTTTATTAGGATATTATCTCAGCACTTTTCCAAAGAGGAGTCCACATAAGAAGAAAGAAAATAGAAGTTCTGCCTATTGCTGTCTCTGTCTATAGTGTTCCCATAGGTCACGTGAGTTTAAGATTAAGTTTGCAGCACTATGTGGCTTCATTCAGCCATGTCCATCTGCTCTGTTGGTGGCATCTTGGTTCCCTTCCCTGCTCCTGAGTTTCTTCAGGTTACAGACTCACCCCTGCCCTGATCCGGAGGGTGGCCAACATGAAGGTGATATGAGTGATCAGAGTCCGTGATCATGGTGTGAACCCAGCCATGGAGCTGATACAAGCACCAGAAGGCATGGAAGAAATGGGAAATAATTTTCTCCAACCAGGAGAGGGCAGAAAATTCATTGTGCAGTAGTATAAAACCATATGGGCACATCCACAGGCAAACCCCATGCCTGATTTCCTGAAACCCTTAACATTTACCTCATGTATAAGTAATGGAGGACCCTTTTTCTAGTAATCCTTATGTTCAATGGAATACTTTCCTGAAAGACTGCAACCAGAGATCCATTCTCCTGCTCTTCATTTTCACATCTATTCCATGCCAGGTACCATTTATAATCCATCTGCTTCTCACCAGATCAGTAATTTTGTTGTTTTTGTTGGTTTTTTTTTTTTTTTCTGGCAGATAGGTGCTCAGAAGCCTTGCCAAAAATATCCTAACTCCTAAGCTATTTTTAAAAGGTGCAAAAGTGGAGAAAAATCAAAGTGAATCCAAGGTAAGTAGTTTGCACTCCTTTCTAATTTCAAATTCTGTAATAGCTCAATAGTAGGGTAAAAATCTTGAAAGGTAATGAGAGTTCAGAGAAGATATTTTCCATTTGAAAAGAAATAAAATAAAGAAACTACCTGAAATTGCCTCATTTTGGGAAAGAGCAGAAGGCCAGACTTCTTTCCAAAATACCAAGGACAGTCCTTCATTGTAGTGGCATCTTAAGGAGAATGGAGAGCTTTTGTAACTGGTATTGAAATACTAGTTGCAATTTATAAGTTGCCATACTGAACTCAAACCCAACTGAATTGCTGCTAATGGGTGAAATGACAGTCCCTTCAGTTTACAGTAGACAGATGTCAACATTGCAGCTGGAACTAATCATAAGTTGTCATCATGACTGGAAGTAACTGAAACTTTTTTTCAATGTAGATAGTTAAGACTGAACAGACATGAAAACTAATTCATCCTCTCACACTTAATATCTCATTTCTCGAAGCAAATGAGAAAGAGGGCAGAAGTTCCATTTCACAGGACATTGAGCAATTTTGACATTTGTCTTCATGTGAATTACAAACAGAACTCAAAAATTACATTTTTAGTGTAAACAAAATAAATTATTTGCTCTCAATTGAAATGTTTCATTTTGACAAAATCTAAACATCCAGATTCTTTTTCGCTCCTTTTTGGTTATACAGGAAAACTATTGGGATACAGTATCATCCATATGTTTCATCCCTATGGTGAAAACCAGAACTATTTATTTCCGAGTATATTGAAAAATGAACTTTCTTCCTCTTCCTGCCTTCAAATAAACTTCTGCTGAACTTAATGCAACTTCAGGGGGTGTTGTGACTTTACTAAGCAGAATTCTCCTGTTAGAAAATGTCTCCATCAATATTTTCCAGACTGCAAATCTCCTTTGAGGAAGTTTAGCAGTGCTCCATGAGCAGGTATATAAGGATGCCATTTATAGCACCATTTATGCTACTTCAAGACCTATGGGTAAGTCACCACTTTGGTTTCCAGTTCTTGTCAATGAACAGACAACTCAAACACATTAAAGAATCCTTCCCAACAGCCCACCTACAGTTATGAGTGGTAGATTTTTGAAGCCACTCAAACAAATCATGTGGTTAATTATTTAAAATTGTAATAATCTTTAATATGTTTGGGATACTTTGGATACATTGTGTACTGCTTACACTCCACCTGCTCACCCTATACAAGAGTAGGTGCCTGCCTTTTGGTGTTTCTTGTACTCACTTTTGAAGATTATCCTTGAAAAAATGAAAGCTTTAGGAAACAATTAAAACTGTTTTGCCCTCACTGGAAAAGAAAGTAAATTTTATGAGTATTGAAAACTTCAGACATTCAGATAACAGAGAAAGACTCTCTAAAACAAATTTCTGTGGGAAGAAATTTCAAATTTAATCAGACTAACTGGCTTTGAGACCTGACTAAGCAGTGTGAAGTAGGCAGAGGGATTTTCCTCCAAGTACCTTCTTAGTGGTTGCAAAATCAAACATGATCACATTATTTCAATGGTGTATCTATTTAGGGCTCATGTTGTGATAATGTGTTTTAGCCGTGATGATCTAAGGATACAAATAAGAGAAGTAACTTAAGGAAAGATCACACCTTCATTAGTCTAATTGCTATTGTTGGGAAAAGGATGCTTGTTGAAACTGAAGACAAACCTTTAGGATTAAAAGAAGGGTCAGTATCTTGTGTGACTTGTCTGTTTTTTTCCATCTGTAACTGGTAAAAGAAAAAAACCAAGTCTCTCTCCCTACAGGCTTACCTTACCAACATCCTTGACTTTAATCAAAATGTGGATTTCTAAGGACTAAGTCTAGCGTTGCATTTGTGGTCGCTACTCACATGAAAATGAGAGCACATTTTGATTTAAAGAAAAATTTGTCATGGTGATCATTATGAACTGAACTGCCATTGGTACCAAAGAATATGACCTCTTAGTTTGGAAGTACACTTCAGAACAAAAAGTGCATGAGGATTTTTTTCTTTGTCTTCTGTCTGTCTCTGTGTTGTAGCATGGGGAGCTCTGCAGAAAAATCAGAAATAAAATTTTGATTTTATCAGAAGAATGGGAGATTTACGATGTATCTCCCTGAGGATAAAATTTTGACTCATTTAAAAGGAAATTAATTTTTTTCCTAGGGCTTTTAAAAACTACTATTTTCTACCCAAGCTTCCATTCAGGCAACAGTAAAAGGCGGCTAAATACTGTCTAAAGTCTTCGAATCTACGTGCTCCAATGCCTCTTCTCTCAAGCTGCCTTTCAATAAGTGGCATTTCTACCACTTTGCCAAGCAGACCAATGCAGAGAGGGTCTGCAGACATATAAAAATATTGTGCACTTGCCAGGTGGCTCGATTTTGTTACTCTTAGTGACACAGCCCCTCCCTATTTAAACTCCTGGGAGTTGCTGGTGTGGAATAACACAATTCATTTTGGTAGTACCAGGATTTGGCCTGGAATCTGCTCAGGGGCTACACATACAAATATCTTCATAAGTCTGTAAGCTTTTCTTTCAGTCTCACAACAATTCTTTGTATCTCTTACAATGACAAGCAAAAAGAGAGAAATGTCAAAGAGCTCTTCATGAGCAGTTTTATGTGACTTCCATGGCCTCAAAGTCTCTTCTCTCTCCATGTGTAACAAGTTAAATAAGAAATTTAAAAGGAAAAGGAAAAGGAGCACTTACAAATGCCCTGTTGAGGCTCAGTCTAGTTTTTCTCCTCTCTCATCTGCCTTTTCCAGAATGATTCCTGAGGGGAAAAAAGCACTTAAAATACACTCTTGGTCGTGACCCAAATCCCACTGCTTCCTCATTCCTCCGATGATCAAGACAAAAAGCACTTAAATGGGCTCTTTGGGACAATTCATGCATCTCCTTTCTCTCATCTACCTTTATGCTCCAGGAGGTAAAGGTACTTGAAAGGAACGGTTTTGTTGATACTCAGCTCAGTTTCCCTCTCTTTGCCCTGTTCCTGTTTTCAGCTGATTGGGTTTTGCAAGTCTCCTCCTCCCCGACAAAATAAATCTCACAGCATATGATATCATGCTAAAGATCTTGAACTGAGTGTTACCTTATGGCTTCTATTGCATTAACGATTGCTGCATGGCAGAGATACAGATTTTGCAATGACCCAGTAAAGTAGCTGGCATGTAATTTTCTGTTTCCTCTTTATAGAAAAGATATATCAGGATTCTCAAAATATTTAGACTTACTCTTTGCTATGCACCGAACCACTGGCCAGGAGCAAGTTCAAATTTGTAAAATTATATAAAGGCCAAGATTTTTTCAGTGCTCTGCTGTAGTAGTGGTGAAAGATGAAGCAAACAGCACAATGCAGAGGCTGGTCACAGGACTCTGGGACTCCCTTCAATTGCTGAAGCAAAGGCAACTGCTACCACTGAAATGCCTTCAGGTATTCTGCACCCCCTCCAGCTGCCAGTCCAAAAAAGTCCAGGACTCCGTAGGTCTGCATCCCATCTGCTGGCCATCAAATGTCCCAGACACTCTTGGGGCACTTAAGGGCATAAGATGTTCGGGCAACCTCTCTGAGCTCTGAGCTGTTTCCATCTGTCTCTACAGCATGAAAGTCTTCTTTGCAAGGGAGATCTTGAATAAATATGGCTAAGAAGTAAGAAGAAATCTCACTGTCTCCTGCTTATGGTTACATAAGAAAAGAGGAAATTTCAAAATACTACCAGAATTAAAGTTTTGTGGTGAAATTGGATTGTCAGCCATAGGCGGTAAAATGAGGAAAAAAAGAGAATATGTTTAGTCAATTTTGCCCTTTTGGTCACAGTATTTTAATGCAAAACTCTTTTTTTTTTTTTTTTTACTTAAAGAAACGGTTGCAGGCAATTTCCAATCTAATCAAAATCAGAATCAAACTAATCCAATATAATCACTAAACAGAAATGTTGCACATCAAATTCATGGCCCTGAAAATTCCTGTTTTATTAGAGTTGTCACTGAAAACAGTATTTTAGAACCAGCTCTACCAAAGAGAGCATGTCCGTGCCGGTCCCCCTAACTGGAAGGAGGCGGATCTGAAGGAAACTGCGTGTGAGAAATATCTCCATGGAAGGGAGAGACTAGACAACAGGGAACCATGCTGTGGGAGTGAGACTTAAACAGCCATGAGCCCTTTCTCTGAGAGACATGCAATGCGGCATTGTCATCAACACAGGACCAGGGTGGTTCAACACAAAACTGTCCTCCCTTATGGCTTCAATTAAGGAATTAACATTACTAGGTGGTTGGAAGGCTAGATTTTTATTCTCAGTATAGAGCAGCTCTAGCAGAAGAACACAAGACAGCTTGCTAGAGCTCCAAGGAAAACTGTTGCCACAGTCACATACTCTTGTTTTGCATGGGTCCCCAGCGCAATCTTTGGGACAGATGTCTAGGTAAGATATGTGCACTGCACAGCTTAGCATAGCCACTGCATCCCAGCTTTCTATAGCTACAACAGGCAGAACAAAATAGCTCCCACTGATGTTAACAGAGCCAGTTGGGGTCCTAATGAGTTTATCTAGTACAGCAGCTCTGGCTCTGTACCAGCAATGTGAATGTTAAGAATTATGCATATGTGAAGGAGGGTAGTTTGTCATATATTTCTGGAAAGTAGTTTAAAAACTTGGCTTTAATAATGGGCATGTTGACAGCAACTGGGCTTTGCTGGCCAACTCCCTCAGATATCAACCACTCTAGCATCAGAACTATTTTGACGTCAAAACAAAACAGGCTATTTACTTTTTGAAGTTAAATTAAATCCAGAGACTATGATGCTGTTAGAGAGCTGGAGTCCTAGGCCATTTCATCCAAATGAGCTGAGTAAGGTATAAGTTTTGAACAACTACATAAAGCACAGGGGCCAGGTTTCATTCCTGTGGAAATCAAGAGCAATATCAGTTAAAAAGCTTGTATCAGGCCAGTGATGCTAGAGAAGAGCAGGACTAGAGAATTTACAGTGCAGAATATGTTTCAAACTTATTTTCTTTTCACTAATCACTGCAAATGGGATTGTTGGCAAATAATTAATTCATCAGATATTGGTGTAATAAAAGATGATTCTTTACAGTGATTTAAATCAGTAAAATAATGCTGCTCCAAGTTTAGTTGGGGGGATTCTCCTGCCCTGTGGTGGGCTCAGAAAGTTTCCCTGGGGATCCCCAAGAGATCCTGGGAAAAGAAAGTACCCTGGAGAGGAAAAGCCATGGCACGTGTCCTGCTGCTTTTATTCCCCTTCCCAGAGCACCTTCCCTTCCTCACCTGATGGAGGCATCATCCCTCCTGTCCCTATGCTGTTTGCTTGTTCCCCATCCAGGCAGTTTTTCAGGCCCTTGGCTTCCCTGGGGTCTCTTCTTACTGGAGAAATGTGCTGGGTTTACACAAGGTAATTGTTGGGCAGCCTGATCTTCTCACTTGGCCTGATCCTGGCATACAGGCAGCAAGTGTGTAGTGGTCAATTGCATTGACTGAGCATATCTACTCCAGGGGCCCATGTGGTGGGAACCAGTGGAGCTCTGTACCCCAGATAGTGCCAGGAATGTGCTGTTTGTGCCATTGTTCTTCTGCTTAGGCAGAGCGAGTCCCCTCAGACAGCTCCTGGGATCCATCTCTCCTTCCCACAGGCAGAAATTTCTCCTTCAAACCTGCTCCCCTCTTGAGATGGACAAAACTTCCTCAGAGGGCTCTGAGACCCCATCTTGAACCAGGTCCCCCAGAAATGGAGGTCCTTCTTCTTGGTGGAGGCTGAAGAGGGGGCTCTCCCCACTAGCAAGAAAGGAGTGCTCTGGCCTTTCTTTGGCACTGGGCAGACATAGCCAACAGGCATTTGTTGTCCTGGGATTTGGACTGACCTGAATCCATCATGCAAAGCTGTCTCTAATACGGATAATTTGTGAATTAGTATGTGCTAAGTACATGTCAGTTTAGACACTGGAAGAGGTCAACTATTTCCTCAAAGAATTAAATTTAAGAGAAAATTATAATTTTTACGCCCTTCAGAAAGGATAAAATAATCAATTTAAAAAATATTGTAAATAAATCTTCTTGGCTTTTCACTGAGCTCTGCAGAGAGTCATAACTACTCCCAGTGTTAGGTTGATGTATGCAGAGCGTGCTTATGTTAGCTAGTACACAAAGTAAAGGGGAAAAGTAGCTAAATTAGCAGGCAGACCAAAGCCAGCTAGCCTGCCCTGTGCCACCAAAAATTCACAGTGTAACAGCTGCTGGAAAAGCCTCCTTCCATCTGCAGCTGTCCAGGAGATATTACAGTCCCTTCTGCAAACTGCAGACCTGAACACAGTAATTTATGCTCTTTTGATCTCATGCTTGGCTACTGTAGCACAAGAGCGAGCTTTGGGAAAAGTACTGCTCGGTCAGATTAAGAAATTCCCTTGCTAGGTAGCTAACTCACAAGAATTCATGACCTCAAGACTCTATCCAGACCAGAATACTGTCTCCATAGCAGTGTCGATAGGCACAGTGCAGGACATTATGAGAATATGCACTTATAGAAGAGTTTCTTCCTTTCCTGACTAAAGTAATGGAAGCCAATCAGCCTTGAAACCAAAAATACTTTCATATTCAGGCCAAAGGTATTTTAAGACTGTCTTCCCAGAATTAAAAACACTAGTATAGAACTTCCTAAATATGTGCTTTTTGGAAAGAGACAAAAAGAACAAATGAGGGAAACTACAGAAAATGCACTGACTTCACAGAAACGTTACAGGGTGTTCATGTACCATTCAGTGCCAAGAACTGTTAAATTCCAAGTTTATTTATTTCATTGTATCACCGTGATGACCGTTGTGGAGTCACTGAACAATGACAGGTAAATAACAGGTTTCATGTTTTGAACTGGTGATTAATGCCACCAGACTGATGACTCAGAAGATGGGGTCTCCACACCGGGATGACTACAACTGACCTCTCATAGGGCTAATGCCCCATCTTGTCTGTGCAGAATGGGAAATCTCAGACTTGCTTTATGTTTCTGCCCTGGAGTTGCCAATCTTACTTGGGATCGCTAAATACTAATAGTATATGAAAACTTACAATTGAGTAATAGAACCCTGATTCTTTAAGAACATGCTCATGGCTGTCTACATGCACAGAAGATCTGGTTGAACCAGTTGTGAGTATAAAGGCTCTTGGATGGTAAGTGATGCAAGAATAAGTCCTGTAGCTCTTTCATTAGTCCTTTCATGTACTCTGTCAGGCTTCCAGCAACCTTTATGAGTTGCATTTTTAAACTTCCACAGGTTTTCAACTTAAGAAAACCCAGTCTCAGTAGTCTTGTGTTAAATAAATGCTTATTCTCTGTGTAAGCACAGGAGAAAAGTGCACATTCTAGTATTTTATAATCATGCCATGAAAAGCTGTTTTGTAGGTTAGTGCAGAGAAGTTAAACTTCCCATTATTCAGTCCCAATTGCAGAATAACAAAAGATGATAGTTGAACAAAAATGCTATTGTTTCACTGGGAAGCAATTAGGCTGGTGATGGCAGGTCTCATGTGAGAATGTAGCTCCTCAATGAGCTATAATTACCTGCTATTTGCCAAAATTGCCATTAGAATAAGAACACTGTCATGATTGAAAACCCTAATTACATTGGATTTGGAGGTTTGTGGACACTGTTGTGCTTCTAATGGACTAACAAAGCTATTAATACAGGTTTTAAATTGGAACTAGATTGAAGCATCTTACAAGTTTTATGTAATGTTGTGCTACCATTCCTTAAGATGTTGAAGTGTTGGAATTTTTTATAAAGTCTTGATCACAATGGAATAGGTTTTTTGGCTGAATTGGACCCACATTGTACTATTTTCTTTCTTTCCAAGGGCCATATGCTTTCACACCGAGAACAAATTTTTCCCTTTACATGGGAGAGTTCATGAATAAAAATGAAGTGTTGGAGAAAGAAAAAGAAATGTGGCTATGATTATACTCTGTTTATGTCCATAGTGGACAGATGAAAGCAATAACACAAGGCTGTTATTTTAGTAATTATAAAACCAGAATTTGTAATGATTTAAAGGCTGAGGTGCTTAATGCCTTCTTTGCCTCAGTCTTTAATAGTAAGGTCAGCTGTTCTCTGGGTACCCAACTCCTTGAGCCAGAAGACAGGGATGGGGAGCAGAACAAAGCTCCCATGATCCAAGAGGAAATGGTTAGTGACATGCTTGGCCAATTAGACATAGAGAAGTCTATGGGGCTGGACGACGTCCACCCAAGGGTACTGAGGCAG
>VZTL01057875.1:29761-43126 GCA_013400535.1 Scopus umbretta | reverse complement strand
CGGGCGCTGGGGACACGCGGCCCCACGGGCAGCCACGCACCGGGGACATCGCCCATCGATAAACACCGGCGGACGGCGGAGCCGCCGGGCGGGCTCCGTGGCGGGCGCCGCAGCCAAACACAACACTTTGCAGCTGCAGGGCCGCGGGCGTTGCTGATGGCAGCGCAGCTCAGCACCGGCTTTCAGGTGGCCGGCCGTGGCCAACACCCACATCCCATGAAAGGGCCCATTGATGGCGGGGAGGAGGGAGGCCCGGCGGCGTCTCAGGCCGGGTCCCCCCCCAGCTCCTCGCCCCACCGACTCCTGGCTTCCCCCCCTGCCTCTGCCGGGGGCAGCTGGGAGGGAAGAAAACCAGTCGCTGCGCCATGCCTCAGTTTCCCCATCGGCCCCGGGGTGGTTTAGCCTCCCCGCCAGGTCCCTGAAGAGGTGGGACACCGGGGAGAGCTCGGGGTGGCATTAGCTGGAGTCACCCTGGGGTCCGGTCAGCCTGAGACAGGACAGGAGCAGCAAGAGGATGCACAGCTCATCCCCCTCATCCTCCTCCTCCTCCTCCCAGCAAGGAGCCGGGGGCTGACGAGCCCTTGGATCCCCTCGCTCCCCCCGACCCCGCACCCTCGGGACCCAGGGGGAAGCGGGTAGATGCCGGGAAGCACGCCGGATAACCCTTGCAGGAGGGTAGGGTTTTTCCCCCATAGTAATTCAGCAACCCTCGGAAGAGACCGCTAAGGTTTCAGTTCCTTCAGGCGCGCTTCCCTGTGGCCTATCTCCCCCCGCAAAATCCCGCCCCGCGCCAGGAGACGCCCTCGCTTCCCGTCGGGGAGAAGCAAGGCCAGAGCCAGAGGGGCTCTGCCCCCAGCTCCCGCCCCGCCGAGGCTGTAGGAAAGTTTGCAGCGTCCCGAGATGCACCCAAACCCCCCAGACTTTTGTAGGCTTTTGCTGTCCCCTCCCGAGCACGGCCACGGTCTGCGTGGCTTCCCGCTGCCCGAGGAGACGCTCCGCCGACCCTCGGAGCTCCGCTCCTCCTGGGAGGCGCGAGCACGCCAGGTGACTCCCGCCTAGCAGCACGTTTTACCGGCACGGTATGAATTTAATCGTGACATATATACAGGGGCTGCACGGATTACGGCGGCCGTTTCATACAGGCTTGTCCACGACGCGTTACAGAGCGCTCAGGGAAGAGCTCCGGCCAGGTCAGGCGTAGACGCTGCGCAAAAACTCCACTCTTCTTCACAAACTTCCCTTTCCAGAGAAAGCTGCCAAGGAACGGCCCAGGAATCAAGCGTAATTTAAGTGAAAATACACCTCGGGGCTCTTCTCGTTCTGCGCCAACGGCACAGACGGCAGCCCGCGGTCACGCACGCAAGCAGGCTGCAACAACAGCCGAGCGCGGTCTTCGTCATCTGTAGCTCTGCATTTAGTGAGGGGCCGCCGGCTTTACCGCCGGCCAGGGCCGGGGGGGTCTGCGAAGCAGCTGTGAGCTTGTCCCAATTCACACCCCCCAACTGCAGAGGGGTCCCCCCGCTCTGCTGACACCTCGCCAGCGCGAAGAGAAGAGCTGCGCAGTCGGCGGCGGCACGTTCGCTTGCATGCCGGTGACACCGAGTTAACGGCGGCTATTTCCGAGACGCTCCGCTGCGGGGACAGCGGCGAGACGGCACGATTTGTTCGCTCGTCTTTAAATCTCGTCGGATTAAAAGCTACACCAAGCCCTTCCCTAGAATAAATATCAGTGTCTTTATAGAACTGAAAATCAACTCTGCTTCCTGCCACCCACCACCCTGAAAACAACAACAACAACAAAAAAAAAAGAGATGTATGTGCAGACGTACAGATCTTCTCCCTTCAGAAGTTGTCCATGGCACAGGCTGCCGGGAGAGCCAACCAGGTCCTGGAGAAATGGAGTCAGAGTTCACGTTTTTGGGGTTTTTTTGGCATTCTTAGCGATGGTGACACATTAAGACATCCCGAACCGCCTCACGATTGAGAAAGGAGAGAGACTTTATTTACATAAAGTCATCTGAATCGTTGCCGTCCTGTGGGAAGAAAGACAAATCAGGATCATTGTGCACATTAAAACGGAAAATGGTGAAACGGCGCGTTCAGCGGGATTTCAGGACTGCCATTCATTCTGGTTTCCTCCCGTTGCGGTAGGAACACCGCGAAATCCGCCCAGACGGAGGCACAAGAGCAGCTCCGGAGCGGGAAGAGCCCCGAGCGAGGCGCTGGGCCGTCAAACAGCGGTGGCCCCGTGCCGTCCCTGCGAGGTATCGGTCCCCTGAAAGCGCAGCCCGTCTGCTGGGGCCTGCGAGGAACGCGAGAGCAGGCTCTCACCAGCAGCTCCTTTCCAACGCGGGGGAAGGAAAGCAGCCTGGCGTCGCGAGGGGGTCGGGTGCCGCGATCCCACCGCGCCTCTCCCTGGCAAGCGCCGCTCATCGGGCGCAGCCTGCTCGCGCGCGTGCTTCGACCCGGTTCCACGTTTCAAAGGGGATCTGCAGGCCACCCAGGAGGAAGAAATGAAGGAGCCTTGACAACCGCACGCTCCTCTGCGCGGCGAGTCGGGGGCTGGGATGCAAAAGGTGGATTTTAATCTGAGGGGCACTCGGAGGAGCGGCGAGATCTGTTCGCCCAGGGAGGGAGCTGCAGATGCGGCAGACCGCGGGCAAAGCACAGGCGCACCCAGCGCGCCTCGGGACCTCCCCGAACGTCAGCCCCCAGCCCTCCTGTGATCCGCCTCCTCATCTCCCTCCTGCTGGCCTGCGCTCCTCTCCGCTTTGGCTCCTTCGCGGCTGCGGCCACGCTTTCCTGCTCCGGTCCCCGGGCCGACACCTGCTTGCTCTCTGCAAGCACATCCCTTCGAGCTTCCTCTTCTGCCCCTCAGCACCTATGTCCATCCCTCCCCAAACTGCTCTCCGTACACCTCCAGTGTATTTCTTGTTAAAATGTGCGTCTCCCCCCGTCCCTTGAAGCATCAAGCTGGCATACGCAGGTGAAGGTCGCCACTGGGGAGACCCCCTCTGCTCACGAGCCAGGCTGCGCCCAAACAGCTCGCAAGGAGAGTGAAATCCGGTGCCCCGCGTAACGCTCCGATCTTTCCCTTGGGCGGGAAGGGGACCGGGAGGACTTTGCACACATTTCCAGCAGCACGGGCTCCATCTGGCTGACACACAAGCAACGGGGCCCTCTCAGAAAGCGGAGGAAAGTGGCGATGTCCTTCACCGAGAAGGGGTGACGGAGATGTGCTCTGTCACCCAGGAGTCGCCAAAACCAGACTGCAATGCGGGAGCCGTGCCGCCACGATCCCGCATTGGATTTCAGCCGGCTCTGCAAGGTTTCTGCGGGCGTCAGCCGGCTCTTACCTGATTGGAGGACATGTTCTCAGCCTTCATTAGTGAGGAGTAACTCCTGGAAGGGAAATGACATTATCTTGCATGGTATGTTTCCAAAACCCACCAACAGAGAGGCGTTTTGATAAAACAGGACCAAGTAGCAGACAAACAGATTTTCTTTCTCCTTTCTGAACTCAGGCAGGCTAGACAAGTATTTGCTTATCTCACACTCTTTGGCTAATTAAAACAACCGGAGAAAGCCCAGGCGCTATGCAGGCTGCTTCGCCGTGGCTTTGTTCAGGAACTACCAGCTAGATCATCCCAGGAGGCAGAAAATCCTTTACTTTGGGGGACGGCCAAGAGGCGGCTCCGGGGCAAGGTTAAATCAGCAGGCAGACCCCTTACTCTGCAGCACAGACGTGCCTGCTGGTGACTTCAGCTTAAGTTTGCTTCTCTAAGCCCTCTTTTCTGAGCTCTCCCTGTGCTGAATCACCCAGGAAATCCTGGCGTTTTTCAAATTCTGGGTTCACTGTCATTTACAGACAAACACGACTTACTAAAGCTCAAAAGCGGGCTTTCGGGGCCAGGCAGCAGGCACGTCCCGTGCCGTGCGGGGCCGACAGTGGGAAGGAACAAGCTCTGAGGTGGCTGTGGCACGGCCAGAAAGGCCAGTATGACACTTGAAAACACCCCGCCTCGTTCTGTGCTTAAAGGAGCGTGCGACTGAGGAGTCGCACACGTTTCGGTTAACATCGGTGACGCGAGAGAAAGCCGGAGAACTCTGGCTAAGGCGCCGTGCTTTCCAAGGCTCGTGCACAGCTGGAAGCGATTGCTCCCGTCCCAGTGAGAGAGAGCGCCAAAGCCAAGTTAGGGACAGGTTTGAAAAGACAGGGTCCGTCCTTTGAACAGCGGTTTAACATCCAGGTTTATTTTTAGGAGAAACGGGGGAAATGCATTGATTCTGAAGACAAAGGAAATCGCTGGGCCGTGCAGGCGTCCGTGCCAGAGCGGGTCAGCTGAGCGCTGAGTAACGCCGGGCCGACCGCGAAACAGAAACTGCCGACCCGCGACCCCCTCCCAGCGCCGACGAAAAGGGCAGAAGCTAGAAGCTGGCGCTACAATTTATTACTTACCTAAGCTCTTCCAGCTCTTTCTTCTTCTTCATCTCTTCCTTTTCCTTCCGCTTCATCTCTTGGATCTGGGCTTTCTTCTCATTTCTCTCCTCTCTGTCCCGGGCTTCCTTCTCAGCAGCCAGGTCTGGGAAGCGCTCCACTTTTGTCTTCTCCAGCCGGTTCAGGATCTCATTCACCTTCTTCTCCACTGTCAGCATTTTCACCTTTGGAGTGCAAAGAACTGTGATCCTTGTAAAAAAAATACTTCTATTCTGGCACTTTCTCAATGGAAAGAAAACACCCTATTTCCACTTTACACATGGCTGAATCCCACAAAAACAGATGCTAAGGAAAATCACTGCCACCGGGGCCTACTCAGCAGGTTGTGTAACAGCAAAGAGGGGCCCACTCCCAACACTCAGAAGCACATAGCTAATAAGCACGAGCATTGCTAAGTACATAAGCATTACTAATTTTGTTTCTTGGCACATGCCTCAGCAAAGAGGCCAAGAGACGAGAACCGGTCTCTGCCGATTCCTGAAGAGGTGGCGGGAGGTCTCCGCAGGCCATTTTGGGAAGAGAAGCTCACGTGCCGCTTGTTGACTGCAGGGGTTTTAGCATTTCTTGCCCCGCTACGGATCTGTTTCAGTCAAACGAGCGCGTCTCTAGGGAGCCTTCTCTTCCGGCAGCCAAGCTACTTAACCAAAACCTGAGCACAACGCTATCCGGGGGCACGAGGTCAGGCTTGGGAACGGCTTCGTCGGCTGGCTTGACCCTGCACCAAAGCGGCGCAGCTCTGCCTTTTACCAAAGTCAGAGGCAGCACCAGCGTGAGACAGCTCTCGGAGCAGAGCCAGTAGGGCGAACACAGCGACAGACCTCTCCAGGGCCTGAGACAGCCCTCCTGTGCTCAGCAAGCTCAAGCCCCGAGCCCTTCCGGACGCGTGACTGCCTGGGAGCTGATCTGAAGTGCCTGCTCGTACGCAGGCCCTTCAGCTGCAGTAAGAGATGACTGCAGTGGAGAGAGATTCAAAGGAATAGCACAGACTAACACGTGACAGCGTTCGGCACCGGCAAAGACTCGTCAGCTACGCCGTGACGCAGTCTGGAAACAGGGGCTGTACAGGCTACACTCTGCTAACAGGCTGACACTCAACCACGGATCTTCAGGTGATGTTCAGCCACGTCCAGACACGTCCCGGGATCTCCCTTGTGCTTCAGGAGTGGATGATCCCCTGGCTTTAGGGCAAATGCTGAAGACAATCCACCCAGCTCTCAACACGGAAACGTTACAGCCTGCCGCCAGGTCACCGTCACCGGCTGGCAGCGAACACTTACGTCCTTCTGCCTGTGAAAGCCGATCTGCCCCACATCCATATCTGCAGTCTTCTTCAGGTTCGTCCACGGCGTGTACACCACGTTGACGTTGTTCATCTTGCAACCTAGGAAGCAGGGGAGAAAGAAAGGAGGAAAACGTTTTCAATCCTCTCCCCGCTGAAAGAGGTCTTAAAATCTTCCGTCCGCATGGAAACTGGCGGTTATTCTTGTCACAAACATTACTAGCGAGGCAAGAAAAAAAGAAAGCGGAGAAGTCCTTCCAGTGTTACAGTGCAACGGAAGAACACCACGACATCGTTTCTGCAGCAACGTGAGCGCTGCAGCAGCGCTAACGAACTCCAGATGGAGACCGTCTCTGCCAGCAGAGCAATTACCACGGAAGGGGGCCCCGAGGTGGTGTCAGAGAAGAGACTGCAAGGCCTCCTTGGCTCAGACAGCGGGATGGAGGCACAAACGGGAATTTCAGAGATTTGAAATTCCTCCTTTCGACAACGGGCAGCCCCAGCAGCTGCAAGCGGCATCTGCTTCCCGCAAGACCCGCCGGCAGGGGCTTAACAGAGCGCACCACAGCGGGAACGTCGCAAACGTTTGATCCAAAACCCACAGGCTCGCGCGGACCAGAAACGCTCGCCACAAGCACCTCGCGCCGATCTCCCGGGAACCAGTCTTACCTTGAATGCTATTCGCCTTCACTAGATGGGCACAGTCTATCAAAACTTCTTTAGGAATGTCATCCACCGTCTGCCCCTGCGACAGAGCAAGGCAACGTGAGCGGCCTGCGGCGGGCGGGCCGTAGGGACTGAGGAGCAGAGGAAGACCCGCCACGGCCGGGATGCAGGGCAGCCACGCTCTGCAAACGCACCCAGGACCTCTACGCTCCGCATTTTACGAGACCGGGGGCTTCCGTGCCGCTTGTAAGAAGAGGCCCGAAGCGCCACCAGCGGCTCTCACTTTGCTTTTCTCAAAAGCGTTCTCCCCGTGTTAGTGGGGCGATGGTTCCTGGACACACACACGCCTGGTGTCAAGCCAGAAATCGATCGTTCTGTGGGGCCACGTCAAAATTCCCCGCTCCTCCCCGCGCTGTGCGGCACCGGAGGCTGGAAATTCAGTCTCCCCAGGCCGGTGGTTACCCGCGCCCTTCGGGAGCCCTGCACCCTGCAGGTGAGCGAAGACGGCCCTGCGCGCCGGAACGACTGCAGTTCGTACGCGGGTGGACACGAATGGTTTTAAATACACGTGCCACAGGATTACCTTGTGTAACCGAAGGTACACGTGCGCCGAGGAGAGTTTATCCACGTGAAACCTAGAGAAGGAGAAAAGGCACATTTAAGAGAGGACCAGAGACGGAGATCTGTTCTGAAAGATTTACTTCCTAACAAGTGACAAAACAGCCGCTCCACGGACAACAGAAGTATAGAAACGTTCACGATGTGTACGATTAGAAGCAGGCACGGGAGTCAGAGCCTATCCTTCAGGAAATATCAGTCCTCTCAATGGGAGACCAAATAAAACCCCTTTCCCCCTCCCTTTTTTTCTTTTAAATGCTATCCTACACGGAGGCAACACTCACAGGATGCGCCTGCGCCACGTGGTGTTTCGGCCTGTCTATTTATTCTCGAGAGAAACAGCAAACTCACGCACTCCGCAGCAGGCACTGCTAGTTACGCCACTTACATGACTGGTCTCAAGCTCAGAGAGGCAGAAAGACAGAAAACCCTCAAGCACCAACACATGAAGTCTCGCTTGAGCCTCCGACCCCGATTCCACTGGACCCCTTCTTAAGCAGAAGTAAGTCTAAAAGGTGCCGGACACTGTTAGGCCAACAATTCCCAGGAGGCCTCCACAAGAGGACCTACGACATTTTGCTGAGATGGCACTAGGATACGAAAAAAAAAAAAAGCAACACGGATGATGTCGGTGTCAGCTACAAGACACGACAGAGATGGGGAAAGACGACTTTCAGGGTTCAGGCAATTTGAGGGTGAATCTCAAGGTCGCTCCTAAACGACAGTACAGGCATACCTTAAATTGCGTAGCGACAGGACAAACGCGCGACAGGAAACGAATGCGATACTGCTACAACAAAGCATTAGTCAGCTGAAGTACAATCTCTTCTGCTAGCAAAGAAAAAATATTCCCTTGCCAGTTAGCTGACTGCTGACAAAATATCCTCTGCGGGGCACGTTAGCTACTACCTATTCAACCTCCAGTTCTACCAAGACACCTCGGCTCATCCCGGCAAAGGCCACCTTGGGGAGCGAGGAGGAGCGCAATCCACATGGCGATTCCCGCGAGGAACCGTCAGCGAAGGAGAGGGCAGCAACTGCGATACGCCCGGTCTGCGCGACGGTGCCTGACAGCAAGCTAACTCCTTCGTAAACGTCTCACGACCCTTAGCGGCCTGGAAAGCCAGCAGAGATGCCACCAACTGCTGCTAACGGGCCTGGGACCTCCCCTCCTCTCGGATTTCTCTTCTGACGAGGTCTTACGAGCCAAAACCAACCCATGCGTGCCAGGGCGCTTCCTTTTGTCCGCCCGGCCACGGCTCCGGCGGGCCTGCTTAGGAATCAAAATGTCAAACTCCTCTGCTCCCGCTCACTGACTCCGACCCCGGAGACAGCGACGGCTGCTTTACAGGCCGGGCCGGTACTTGCCGGCAGCGGGGACACAAAGCCCACGCAGAGGGAAAGGCACTGGGAGACAACAGAGAGGTTTTTTTCCCCAGGCACAGCATTTACTGGCGCTCAGAAGATTTCTGGCTCCGTCCCCAGGCCCTGTCTGACTGCTCCACGATTTCACACGTTCGTGCCTCCGCTCTCCTTGTCCTCTTTTTGTTTTTGCTGGTTTCACTTGTCCGTGCACGGGGGTACCCGGGAGCGGCTACTCCTGCTCGGCTCGGGAGGGGCTCTCTTCGGAACACCAAGCTGCCCTTCTCGTTTAACTCTGCCCGTTCCCCAAACACACGAAGAGCAACAGCAAGCTAGCACCTATGTTCTGAACCAGAAACATCAGCGTCTGGGGATGTCGCGGCTCCAGCAGCTCCATGCACAGATATCCCCAAAAAGCCTTCACAAAGCGGCCGGCTCTTATGACGAACAAAGCCGGGGGTGGAGGGGGAGACGCAGGGGAACGAATTCGGGATCAACGGGGTCCCAACAGCTGCTCCGGGGTCTGCTGCGCTCCACCTCCACCCTGGGATTGCCTTTAAACTGCTGAACAGCCTCGGAAAAAAGAGGCTCTACCGCGCCTGTGGAAGCGAGAGGACCGTTACGATCATTCCACTCGGTCGTGCAAGGCAAGGCAATTTGTTTCAGTACCTACCAGACATCTTCAGGCCAGCCATACTTTATTAGGTCTTCATCTGTAGGAATAAAAGTATCAATGAGCAAAGCCCAGGACCTGATCAACAACAAATCAAAGTACCCGAGAAGAGCAGGAACCCTCCGCTGTTGGTCTGCCACCGCAGGGCGACTGAGCAGACGCAGAAGAGGGCTTTAACGCTGCACCTGCCCGCTCGCAGGCGTGGCAGGAACACCTCCGTCACCTCATCTCCAATTTTTTAAGTGAAAATATGTTTCTTCAAATATCAATCTAATTGCAGGGGGGGGTGGGGGTGAGGCTTTCAGGACAAGTCTTCAAAAAACTTTCTTTTTGGAGTCTTTCATTTGGAGTGAGACACCCGGGCTCGCATCAACTACTGCTGCGGGAACAGGAGGCGCAGCAGACCCGTAACCTTCACCGGGAGGGAAAGGACGGGCACGGGAAACCTACGGAGTACGAGTGCTCACTGGAGAGGGGAAAAATACAGACCGAGCAGGGAAACGGAAGGTTGATTTGCAAAAAGCTACCAGAGACAACCTGAAGACCAGTACTTTTCTCCAGACAGGTTTTATTTTCAGTTAATTTAGTTGTCATTTGTACTTGAAGGCAGTTACTCTGCCTAAAGGATTTACAAAATTTCTCTAGCCTAACTAGAAGTAACGCAGTGGATTTCAGAGGGGTAAGTCAGAATCACTTGCAAGGGTAGACAAGTTTTCAACGAATATTTCAAGTTAACACATACGAGGACGTCCTTTCCAAACGACCTTAAATCCCCACAAATCTAAATCCAGTCCGCTAGGCATCATTACGTTGATGTACTTACTTTCGTACTTATCTTTTCCCATGTAAATGGTGTAAACGGAAGGAACAACTGAGGGATAGAAAGAGGAAAACAAATCAAAAGGGGTTTGGACAAACTGTGTGAGGAATGACAAACGCGCCAGTCTTGGTCACAACAACTGGAATGAAAACTGCTCCATCCATCCATCCATCCATCCATCCCACTTCCCTCCTGGGGGCCAAAGGAAGATTGTTTTGCGTTTCCTCCAGATTTTGCCCCGAACGCTTCAAAGGACTTTGGCAAGTGGCATTTCCACTGCTTTCCATGGAAGATTATCCAGCAAGGAACAGCGTTCTGGGCAAAACAGCCTCAACATCCAGGTGGTTCGGATTGTATCTGGGTAATTGCATAATCCGTTCAATTAAGCACCCGCCTGAGAGCCAGGAAGGCTGACATCGTATTTACAGTCTGGGATTAACTCTCTGTGTGGCCTGGAGAGAAACAGCTCGTCTGCCCGCCCCTTGCTTCCCCAAAGTGCCAGAAGCCCAACGTGAGCCTCCCCCTGGTAGCCTGGGAGGATTAAGGTTCAAGGGAGAGACTGAAGTTGCATAAACAGCAGTTGGCGACTCGTGTGTCTCGTCTGTGCCTTTTTGGGGCACTTCAGATAGCGTCCTTCTCTTCTTTAGGGCTCATTCCCTCAGGCAGCGAAGACACTGCCAATTCTGGGAGAGCAAACGAGGGTCCCTTCGGCGTCGGGACCAAAGGCCAGCGCAGCCGGGAGCCGGACGCAGAGCGGTAGGCGGGGGGGCTACAGTCGGGGGAGTCCTGCTGAAGAAACCACAGAGCAGCCAGCTTAAAAACCAGACAAAAGGCCACGCTCCGTTCTTGTACGTGGCGGCAGGGAAATCCCAGCCTCACAGCAACTCTACCTCCCAGCCTCTCGCGTGTCGCGCTTCCACGGTTTTTAAGAGTTACACGTGGCGAGCGAGCACAGGCCGCGGGCAGCCGTGGCGACAGGCCTCGGCGCTGCCCTGGAATTTAGCTGTTCTTCTCGAGGACCTACAGCACCCGCGCGCCTCGGGACGAAGGATTGCTGGGAGCGGGTTGGCGGCAGACGGCTCCACGCCGTAACGGCCAGCGGCTGAAACAACCTGCTGCGGCCACAGAGGTTTTTCGCACGCTGTTGCCGAACAAACAGGATTCGTAGCGGGATTTCTAAAGTCACTCACCGATAGCGGGCAAATTGAAGACTAAGAGCAAAGCAACGGAAGGCAGGTTGACCAAATCTGCCTCCAAAAAGCATCCAAAAAGCAAAATGCAGTCCCTCATCTCTTATTTTCAAAGTCACTAAAACAGTAGGCACGCTTCACTTACGCGCTACAGCTCCGGCAGTGAAGCGACTTGGATCCCGAACCGCCTACCGACCCTTTCCGCGGGTGTTACCGGAAATCCAACATCACCAGCAGAAAGCCCAGGCAACGCTTTCCAATTTCGGAGCGAGGTAATAAGAAATGGAACTTCAAAAGTATGAAAGGCTTATACATCTGTGGGAGTTAAAGATTGGAAAAAAAAAATCCACCCCGGACACATGAGGAGAGTCCGGAGAACGCGAGATCATCAGGACGACGGGCGCTCCCCAGAAGGGTACAATTAAATGCTCAAAAATGAAGTTGCCTCAGTGGTGGTTCCGTGAAAGTGAGGCCAAAAAGTGGGGGAACACTAGCACAACCGAGCGGGCGACTTCTTCCAGCCCACAGGATCCAACACACAGCAGGCAAACTGCAACAGCCTCGTTATTGCAGACCTCTCCCCGGCAGCAAGACCGGCGACAGCGCATCAGAACCCCCTGCAGAACTATCATTTAAAAATAAAGGAGATGATTTACACCACGAGCAGAATTAACTGCAGCTTGCCCGCTGCTCCTACCCCCCGAGTTACCCTACGTGGCTGCCCGGCACTGTTTCAGGCACTTTTCTCCCCAAAAAAGGCCCAGGTCCAGGAACGCCTCCGAACTTCCCACCAGCAGCCTGCTGCTCAGCAGCAAATGCTGCCATCGGAGCGTCAGGTGAAGTGAGCAAGGCAGCCAGTGCATCTGTTGGCTGGGTGTGTAAGGGGCTTGACTTTCCACCATAGGGGCGAAAAAGTTTTTAAACGGATCCCAGGAACAAATTTATTCACGAACCATTCGCAAGGCTGCTACCTCTTGCCTTGTCCAAGGAAAATCAAGCAGCCAGACACTCAAATCCTTCTGATTAAGGAACTTCACCTCTAGAACTGAGGAACGCAACGCTATAAAATTCTAGCTTGCGGGATGCAGCGGGTAAGGGGTAAAAACCATACGGAAACTTTCACGAGCAGGTTATACACCGGTGAAATAACTGGGGGCAAACCAAAAGGGACTATTCCTATACTATCCTCCGTACCATCAGCCCGTAGCGCCTCAAACCGCAGACTCCTGACGCTTCAGAAGCAGCAGACCTCTTCATATGGGCAAGCAAAAGAGATCTGCCTACACTAAAGGAAAAATAATGAGACAATGTATGCACTCTGCCTTCCCTCCACCTTCCCTCCCCTTAGCTCCTGAGATGACCTTCAGCTGTAGTCGATTCCAGGCCAAACGGGGTCCTCCAGAATCACAGAATCATGAAGGGTGGAAAAGCCCTCTGAGATCATCCAGCCCAACCACCAACCCAACACCACCGTGCCTACCAAACCATGTCCCAAAGTGCCACATCCACACGGTTTTGACCCCCTCCAGGGATGGGGACTCCACCGCCTCCCTGGGCAGCCTTTTCCAAGGCCTCACCACTCTTTGCGTGAAGACATTTTCCCTCATATCCAATCTAAACCTCCCCTGGCACAACTTGAGGCCATTACCCCTCATCCCATCGCTGGTTCCTTGGGCGAAAAGACCAAGACCCCCTCACTGCCCCCTCCTGTCAGGGGTTGCAGAGAGCGACCAGGTCTCCCCTCAGCCTCCTCTTCTCCAGGCTGAACAGCCCCAGCTCCCTCAGCCGCTCCTCCCAGGACTCGTTCCCCAGACCCCTCACCTTCGCTGCCCGTCTCAGGCCGCGCTCCAGCCCCTCAGCCCAGCGCAGGGGCTGGCAGGAAGGCACCGGACAGGGCTGAGCGGGCTGCGCGGAAGGGCCGGGGCAGGAGGACGCGCCGTTCCCGGGCGGCCCCGCTCACTGAGGAACCGGGCCGGGGCGCGGCCCAGCCGCCCCCCTCACAGCGGCGGGACCCGGCGCGNATGCGCAGGGAGCGCTCCCGCATGCGCAGTCCGCTGGCAGCGCCTGTTCCCTGCCTATACGCATGCGCCGCCCGCCCGGGCGGTGAAGCCGGTTGGAGCGCCGCGCCTGCGCGGAACTCCCGAGAGGCGGTGGCAAGGGGAGTCTGGCGCATGCGTGCGCCCCCCCCGTGCTGGCGCGGCGTCTTGCGCATGCGCAGCTTGCAGTGAGGCGCGCGCCCCCCTCCCCCCCGCCGTGTGC
>VZTL01057875.1:0-22103 GCA_013400535.1 Scopus umbretta | reverse complement strand
TTTTTTTTTTTTTTAGGCATCTGGCTTTTTCATTTATTTGTTTTCTCCAGGCTGAGCCACGTCTTTCCTGGTGTGGTACTCCGAAACAGAACTGCACCCGAGCCTTGCCAGCATGAATTAGCTGGAAGGGAGTAATTCATACAGTGAATTATTAACAATAATTATTTGAATATGATTTTTTTTTTCCCCCCCAGTCATCTTTGCCCCTTTGCTTATGGTTGGTTCACAGACACCGTATTTCCCTACTAACGCAAGGGAGTTTTCAGAAGTTGTATCTTAATTTTAAGACATCTATAATTTTTCCTCTTGGGAATAACAAGTGACAATAAGAAGAAAATATGTTGCTTAAATATCACTTTATTAAGGAAAAATAAAGTGTTAGCCTCTGCCTGCTCTCTCATCTTCCAAGTATGCACTAACGTGTGCCAGTATGTTTGCAGAAGTTGAGGTTGTGTTATTTTATCCTAATTTCCCGGTTTCTCCCCTTTTCCCTTTTAAAAACGGGCAGCATTCACTATTCCAGCCTCAGCAGCCCTGCGTTGCTTCAGTCCTTGCTAGCCCGACAAGGTCGAATTTATCCGAGAGTTGTCTCTACATCTTTCCCCAGCTGTGGAAGTTCACACCTCCTTTGTGTCTTCATTGTGCTAACCATCTCATCGCAGCTAATTCTCTTATGGATGACTGAAATAGCAGGGCACTGAATGTTTTGCCATCCTTTCTCCTCTGGTTTCAGTGTTTCCTCCTCTCTTGGCAGCTGAAGCTTCTGGGTTTTCGCCTTGCTGTTACGGGATGCTCTCCTGGTGCTGTGGCTTTCCCAGGCAGAGCTCATCTTGCGGTTGTTTGGCATTTCTGCTTTCAGTCCTTCGTGTTGCTGCTCAGCTTTCCCCTGGCTTCTATTCCCGTTGTGATTCCTTGACTTTCCAGTGAGAGGAAGAAGTTTGTGATTTAGCCGTGTTTGTCTCTTACTCCGCTTCTTTCTGGCACATCTGGTCTTAATCTGTTTCTTGAAGAAATTGCCAGCCCTCCTGAGCTTTCTTTCCCCCTGCCCTTCCCCTTTAGTCTTGCTTCACACGGGAATTATTTATCCGCTTTTGGCACTTGGTGAAGCCTGTTTTCTGGAAGGTCACCCTTTCTCTGCTGTGCCTCCTCTCCTCGTTCCGAGGACTGGCGCGCTCTGTGCTGCCAGCCAACTTTTCTTCCTGCTATCTCCAGCTCTCTACAAAAGACTCCTCTTACTGTGATTTCCACCTGTTTATAAAGCCGTTGCCATCACATTCCCAAAGATTGCCTGACATTATTTGCCTGCTGGGGCCTTTCCCAAGACGTGTCTCGGCCCTCTAAGGTTCCTGCGTTTCTAGGAAGCCGTAGGCTGTGTTGTTTATTAGAGTCGTCCTCGTGACTCCTCACGAGCGACTGTTCCACTACTGACATTAACGCGACGCGCGTTTACCGTGTCCTGTTTCGCAGAAAGAACCATTTCATCCTCATGGTACGTTTTTGGAGGCCGTTAGGGCCATTCTCCTGCTTACGTACTTTGCTATTTTTCTGTAACTCCTCAGGAGTCTCTGTCTATCTGTGAATGCAGTCAAAATATGAGAGCAGAAAGCGGTCTAGTACCTAAACTTTTTGCACTCAGGGGAAAATATGTTCCTAACCAACGGTTGGCTCGGTTTTACGCAGCACAGCCTTTGCCAAGTTGTCCTAAAACTCGCAGCTTGTGTGCTGCAACCTAGTGCTGAGCCTGTCATTTCCCAGCTTCTCGAGGATGAAGCAGCTATAGGTTGGGGCTGCCTTGGCCAAAAGAATGGAAAATGGAGAAGCCTCTTCTTGATTAACGCTCTTAATTAATAGCCAAGACAATGCTAAGCTACTGCAGCAGAAATTTCTGCTTGATATAATTCTCCAGCGTGAGACGGGAAAGCACCAGGTAGGCTGAACAGCGTCACTTAAGTGGACTGAAGGTAATGGTGGCTGGGTAGTGCTCAGGGCCATAACCTGTATATCCTGCAGCAGGGACAGCTTCCCGGTGCTCTTGTAAGCTCTTGTCTACAGAGTTCAATTTCGCTGTTGCGTGTCACTTTTTTTTTTGAAATCTCATTGCTGTTTGCATTTCTGTTTCCCTGTATTAACGTGTTTTGCAACTAAGGAGGATTCTAAACCAACTTCACTCGTCTTTTCCAGCATCTCCTGCAAGTGCTGTTGTCTACCCCATATTCAGTGCACGCCCTACCAGCTGGAAAAGGTAGGTTAACCTCTGCTAACTCTCTCCAAGAATGATCAGAAGTGTCATATCTGCAGAACCATTTTTTTTTTTTTTTTAAAGAAATTGTAGTAGTTCTAAAAACAGGAGCTTAGCTTTCTCCCAGTCCTCCTAAGGTTTGGGAGTCTGAGGATGTTTCAGGCTTGTTTGTAGGGTGTTTTTTAATCAGAGAAGATGAAAGATAAATATGCATTGGTTTAGGGGGATTCTAGCCTGCAAATAAGGAAATACACATTTGTTTGCTGCCTGTAGTACGTTTTACTTGTGAATTTGTACACATTATTGAGCTGATGGGCTTTACTTTTCGAAGTAAAAAGGAAATAATGGTTTTCTCTTAGCCATTGCTAATGACAAAACCATTAGAACGAGGGGGACTGTTTCGGGATACATTCATCGCCAAGAATGGCACAGCCTTGGTGGTGCTGGGGCCACATAGAGAGGGTTTTATTGACTTATACCACTTCTGCGTGTCCTCTCTCTCCGTACCTGGAGTGTCCATACTGAGCAGTAACTCTCAGCCTTTGCTGGCCGTTCGCCAGGGACCTGCACCTCCCGTCAGCCAGGGACCCTCAGCAGCGCCAGCGGCGGATCCTGAGTTGGTACCAGAGTTGTCAAAACCGATTGTCTTTACTCGGGCAGTTTGGCGAGTGCGGTGGCACGGTATAACGCTGCCTGCGGGCCGCACGACGAGCAGGGAGGCTTTGCCGTCCCTCGCTAGGGTCTGATAAATGGCGTGGGTTTCTGTGTATACGTTTAAGTCTGCGCCGTAGACAGCAAAGACGCGCGTTCGTGAGTTTACTGCCCCCGCGTCGCCACCCAGTACGGCAGCGATGCCTCTGGCGCGGGCGCTCTTGCTGTGCTGGAAGCAATTCTGCGTTGCGGGCAGCCTTTCGAGCTACAGCGTGTGAAAATTCAACTCTGCGTTGAAGCGGGGCGGTTAAACTGCGGGTCCCTCGTCGAGTAACGCCGGAGAGGCTGGCGGGGCAGGGCGGCAGATCTGCTCAGTCTCTGGCTCCTGCGAGCGCTGGCAGCTTCTCTGTCACACTCGACCTCCTTGACCAGTTAAGCCTACAGCGTTAATTTTTAAACGGTTGAAATGACTCGCTTTTTGGGAAGGCACCGGCTTGTTCAAGTTGCACGGAGCTAAAGATTCCAGAAGGCTCGTTTACTTGCCTTCTGCTGCTGTTGTAGAATACCCGTGTTCCTTAAATTTAGCGTCAGACTGATCCCTGCCATCAGGTCCCTCGTTTTTCCCTAGTAACTCTTCCTGTGATACGCTTCTGTAAGTGTGGCGGTGCCGCGGCTGACACTGACCGACACCTTCGCTGTCAGCGCTCCGAGAAGTACCTGCGTGCTCGACGGAATCCGCCCGAAGCGCGAAGCTCGGCACCTGCGCTGGTCAGGTGTGTTTCCTGTTGCGCTTTTTCCCCTAACCTGGGAAATTGTAGTAAAGCAGCGCTAGGTAGCAGCACGCTCGGACGTTTTGACCTAGGTGCCGAAGACGAGACAGAAATTGTAAGGGAAAAAAAATGGGTGAAAAGAATAAATGGAAGCGCCCGCTCCTCTTCCGCTTTCCCGGGCTCGCCTGAGTGGGTCTTTCGTAAGTCTGCTGGGTGATGGTTGATATTCGGTGTGACGGGAATGAAGCACGGGCGCGTGAAGTTTGCTTTTTGATTCTGTAAGGAGCAGGATCTTGGTAAATGACTTGCAAGCACCGGCACTCTTTACGCGTAAGGTGTAATTGTACTGCCTGGTGCCTGCGCTTCTCATTAGTTCATTTCTTCAATTAATTTGCTGCCGTACTCATAGACCTCTAGTGGAAAAAGACATGTTTTCTCGTGCAAGAACCAGAGCCACTAATCCTTCTCCCATGTTGCATCGACCTCCCGATACGTTTTGTTAACAATAAAAGCATTCTGAGCCGAGTTTGTTGGGACGGTAGGAAAAAACCCCACTCAAAGTTGCTCCTAAAAGAGCCAAAATCAGCCTTCCAAGACTTGCTGCGCTACTGTAGTCCTCTGCCACAGAAGTGTTGAAAGAGAGATCTGATTGCAATATTTGCTTTGCTTCCTCATGTGGCTTTTCAAATACCTTCTGTGGTACAAGTGGAACCCTGGAACGTGTGGAAATCCTGGTGTTTGTGATTAACTGAAAATCAGTCTTGGATCTGCAGTTGTCTCTTGGGAAGCTGACGAGTACAAGCTTGTCCGACATGAAGTCTCTGCTTTGGAAATTTTCCTTAGTATCCAAATCTATAAAATTGTTTGGTGTCTCTCTAAATTAGTTCCATGTTAAGGTTCACTGCACAACAGTTACAGCTTCCCCCTCTAAGATTGCTTACGAAATGCCACCTTCCATACGGAAGTCTAAAGGCAGGTTAGAAAAACTGTGCCGTTATTAACACCCCTAACAATCTGCTTCCCTGTAGCCGAAGCCCACGTTGTAAACGTAAAAATTCATAGAAAGCCTCCACGTCTGGCACTGAATATGAAAAATTCCTCTTGCCCTTGCTTCAGCCTGCTCCCCTCTTTGGGAAGCTGTCCCTGCTGGATGGCAGAGGAGAGCGTAGCCCCAGCACCCAGGGTTTTTCCCGAGATGGTGCCGATTCCCTGGACTAAAGGTGGTGTTGGCGTGAGGGGCTGGGGTTTGTGGTGGTGAAGCAGCGGCTGTGTCGGGAAGCGGTCTTGGGAGTCTGGGGGTAGGCGGAATGCGGGCTGGAGACCAAGCTATGGCGGTTCTCGGCCAAAACCTTGCCACAAGTTCTTGACCAAAACCTAGGTGAAATGGTTTGTGCATTATTGGAGTTCAGTTTGTCACTTTCTTCCTTTCCCCCCACCACCTTGAGGGGAGAGCGGTGCTGATGTGGTGTGCGCTCTGTCGCCAGCTTTCCTCACGAAACGGGAATGCCTGAATCCTCCAGGGATGGGGACTCCACCACCTCCCTGGGCAGCCTCTTCCAAGGCCTCACCGCTCTTTCCGTGAAGACATTTTCCCTCATATCCAATCTAAACCTCCCCTGGCACAACTTGAGGCCATTTCCTCTCATCCCATCGCTGGTTCCTTGGGAGCAGAGACCAACACCCCCTCACTGCCCCCTCCTGTCAGGGGTTGCAGAGCGCGACCAGGTCTCCCCTCAGCCTTCTCTTCTCCAGGCTGAACAGCCCCAGCTCCCTCAGCCGCTCCTCACAGGACTTGTTCTCCAGACCCTTCCCCAGCTCCGTTGCCCTTCTCTGGCCACGCTCCAGCCCCTCAGCGTCCTTCTTGTCCTGAGGGGCCCATTCATAGCCACATCTCCCTGCATTCATCTCCCCAAGCCCTTCGAGCCGCTGGGGACTTCATAAACCCACAGGGCTCCTCAACCTGTCGGAGAATAGACACGTTTTAGGTGCGTGATCGTAGCTGTAGTTTTATGCACAAGTTAAGTTGGGAGCATGCCTGTGGGACTGTTTAGGGGAGACTTTGGGTTTTTCGGATCCTGGTCAGACTCGGGTGTGAGATTGCCAGAGCCGAGCGGCTTGCTGCCGCAAAACTCCGAGCCTGCGCGGGAGCGTTTTGGATGTCCGGATGCACGTAAGCAGCGGTTCGAAGAGGGAGCTGCTGGAGTTGGGCACCTATTTCTTCACCTGCGGTTTCCATACATCACACGCCTGGCCCTCTGCTTCTCGGCTTGCTGTTGTATCCCTTTGACTGTTCAAGGAGCTGCTGCATTTCCAGCATCCTGGAAATAGGATGGCTGTGGAAGTGGGAGAGGCGCTTAATCAAGAGTCATTTAACTTCTGATGCAGTTGTGGCTCTTCCTAGAGCCCCTCTCCTCCCCTCCCTCCCCTGGAGGAGCTGGTGCCACGGCTGTCGCAAGCTTTGCTGTACCCGGCCTAGTTTGGGGTGTTCCGTAATAAGAGGCATTACTCTGCCCCAGTACCCGACACGGAATGTTAACTTTTTGTCCGCAGCGACTCATTTTCCTCTCTCCGAAATGATTTTCAGGACGCAGGATGAACTGACTTCGCCGTTTGGGTCCAACCCACCTGCAAAAACATCTCACACCTCGCAGAAAAGCAAGAAGGCGAAAGAGCTCTGCAAGCGCTCCAGAGATCAGATGATCATTGTAAGGCTCTCCTCGGGGGGGGAGGGGGGGGGGGGCTTGGTGCTGAGGAAACAAGAACTGTGTCTTGAGGCTAACCGATAAGTAGATTTCCTCACGTGTAAACCTCAAGCCAGCCACGCTGCAATGACTGTAGTGGGGCAGTGATTAAAGTACTTAGCACTAGACTGGGACAGGTTAGTAGCTAGGAAATCGGTCGTTGTGGTTTCCCTGGGACTAGCGCTTTATTACGTTTTAGAATTCAAACGAGATTTATGGAACATAGTATTTAAAAAAAAAAAAAAACCAAACCAAAAAAACAAAAGGAAACTCTGCCAAGGCCGTATGGGTGCTATAGGAGTGAATTTGGCTGGATAAATTTTCCTTTCCCAGGGCTTCCTGGCCCGCTGCGCGAGCAGAGTCAGCACAGCGCTGCAACCGCAGCGGTGAACGTCGGCCAGGGCAGCACGGAGCGGGAGCGTGCGACCGAGAGCTGAGCCCGAACGGAGCTCGCCCTGTTAACGAGCGGGTGCCTCGTCGGTAGCTCCGCGTCTGTCTGCCTTCCTGCTGTTGCCCTTCAGGGCCAAGTGCTGATTCTGGAGCGGGAGGAGGCCGAATGGTGTTACTGAGGCTCGCGTGTCATGTAGCCATCCCGTGTGTGTGACTTCCAGAAATTACGCCCTTAGCGATGAGTAATTTCTTAGTAAACCATTTGTTCTCGCTTGGTGACATGCAGACTTTTGCAAGCCTGTTTCCCGAGGGAGCGGGGCTTATGTGATCATTCTTGCCTGCTGATCTGCCCTTTCGAGCACTCTCCGAGTTATTTGGATGACTTTCTGTCAAATTTGACACCTCGCGGAGACAAATTTTGTTTTAGTGTTTTGAAAACGGTTCCCCGGGGAAGGGAGAAACCCGGGTGAGTGCCCGCGCTGAGAGGAAAGCGGCAGCGCGTCCCCAGCGGTCATCGCTGCCCTGAACGCGGCTGGCTGGCGAGCCACGAGCTCCAAGCCTGCCCGGCACAGCTCGGCGGCGCGTCTAACGGCTGGGCCCACGAGGGACAGCCCCCCCCGGGTGCTGTGACACGGGGGGAAGGAGGGAAAGCAGCTGGCATTCCGTAGCAGCCGGCGCAGGGGAGGACGACCGGTCCTTAACAAACGAGGCTTCGCTTCCCCTCGCTACTCGGAGAGCGATCCGCCGCTTGCTTGCACAGCTGGCATTCCGTTCCTTCGCTTCCCCTCCCTGTGTACTGGCAGAGGTAAACGTGAGGCTCTTTTTTAGATAACCGACGAGAACACCGTACAGAGTTTTCCTTTAGGGTTTTTTTGCGGGGCTCTTTTACGTTGTTTCCTCAGTGGGGACGTTGCTGATCCGTTTCAACACTCGTTCCAAACAATGCGTTCGTCGTGTTCCCTGGATAATTTATGCTGCGTAGTTCCGAATAGCCTGCAAACAAGCAAAATCTCGTCCTCCTTTTGACAAACTCAAATGAAAACGAAGACTTGAATCTGTGATGATTGTTACTAGAACCCATTCTCTACCTCATTCCTTAACCTGAACATGGTTTTGAACAGCTCCAGAGCGCTTAGCTGGCTCTTGTCTCTCACTAGGATGCCGGGCAGAAGCATTTTGGTGCCGTAGTTTGCAAGTCGTGCGGGATGATCTACACGGCCGCTAGCCCGGAGGATGAAGCCCAGCACATCCAGCACCACCAGAGATTCCTCGAGGCACTCAGATACGTGGTAAGGCGGTGGCCGCGGTGTGGCCACGGTGAAGACGACGGGGGGAGGAAGCGGTGCGCGATATCCAGGCTCAGAGACAGCTGCAGGCACATTTCGTCGTCGAGAGGGGAGGTTGAAGTGCAAGTTAGGCAGTTCCAGCAAATGTCTGCCTGCATCGCTTTGATGAATGTGACGACTTTATTCCTGAAAGCTGCGGCGGTTCAGATTACAGCTTCATCTGCCAGGGTCTGCACTGAATCACTTCCTCTCTCTTGCTAGACCACTAACTTGTTGTTTGTTTGGGTTGGGGTTTTTTTTTTCCCCCCCTCTGTGGCAGGGTTGGAAGAAAGAACGGGTTGTGGCAGAGTTCTGGGATGGGAAAATTGTATTGATTCTTCCAAATGACCCAAAATATGCCGTCAAGAAGGTACGTGTTTGTTTATTTTGGGGTTTGTATTGTAGATCAGCTTTCTGCTGGCTCAGCTCCCGGAACTACCTCAGTGTGCGATCATAGGTCGCTTGCCAGCGCGCGGGGCGAACAGGAGAGCCGAGGGGTTGTGGCAGCAATCCGGGCTGCTGCGGACCCCCACCCGGACACATCCTAACCCTGCTCCCTGCGCTGAAGCTCTTGTTCGTAAACGACCGACATAACCCGATCCTTCCCGTCCCAAGGGCTGGGGTGGGAGGCAGGGGCGCTCTGCCAGAGGTGTAGAGGGGTGAAGACACCAGTGAGAGCCTGGTCTTCGTTGTTCTGTACACAGTTAGAGCCTGACCTCGCGTAAGCACAGCTTTCTGGGGGAACGAGTCGCCTTTCTGACAGCTTCCGCGCCAAGGAACGCGCGCGTTGGTTCCTGACGCGCCTCTCTCCGCTCTTGTTTTCTTAGGCAGAAGATGTGCGAGAAATTGTAGATAACGAGCTGGGATTTAAGCAAATTTCTTTGAGCTGCCCAGCCAAGACTAAAATATACTTGTTTGTGTCCAACGAGAAGATGGTCGTTGGGTGCTTGGTGGCTGAGTCGATCACGCAGGTACGTGGCGTGAGTTGTGCGGGGAGGGGGTGAAGTTGCAGGCCAATAACGGCGGCTGTTTGCCCACGCCTGGGTATTGGAAATCCTGGCTTAGCACGGGAGGGGGGGAGGAAATAAAACCAAACAGACAAAAAGCCCACCCCAAAAACTCAACAGCAACAAAAAAGAAATTAGGGAAAAGCTTGTGCTTTTGTCAGGGTGAGATGCTGCTGGCAGGAGTTAGTCACAGAATCACAGAATCGTTAAGGTTGGAAAAGCCCTCTGAGATCATCCAGCCCAACCGCCAACCCAACANGTTGGCCTCCTTGGCCACCTGGGCACACGGCTGGCTCATAGTCGAGCTTGCACGGCCGATGCTGCAGCGAGGTTCCATCTGACCCTGGTTTGGGTGCCAGTTGATGTAGTGGTCCGCCCTGTAAGAGGCGGCAGAAGGCAAAGCTGGGAGCACGGGAAGGTCAGTGGCTCCACATCCCCTCGGGAAGGAGCCATCTGATGCCTCCGCTCATCCCTGCAGGCTTTCCGGGTGCTGTCTGAGCCGGGAGCCGCACCGTCCCTGGGCCAGGACGTCCTGCAGCACCACCGGGCTTGGCGCTGCTCCACCCAGCCGGAGCCTGCCGTCTGCGGCGTCAGCAGGATCTGGGTGTTCGGCCTGAGGCGCAGGAAGGGCATCGCCCGTCGCATGGTGGACGTGGTCAGGTAGGGAGCGGCGGGAGGGCAGCGGGGATCCCAGCTGGGGTTTGTCCTCGGAGGGGGCAGAAAATGATGACTGCAGCAAAAAGTGGTTAGAAGGAATTTATGGAAAGGGATAAATTTGTATCGTGAAGCAAGTCTGAAATCCCCGCTTCGTAGCGGAGGGATATCAAGTGGGCAGATATTCTATGTATATCTAATATTTAAGTCATATTTTTATTTAAAACCTGACACAAGTGTGGGCCAAGCTGTTAACTGGGTATGACTGGAACACAGAGCCATGCGGACTGGATTTTCCAAGAGAAACTCTGCTTGTTGGGGAAAATTTTTTATTATTATTTTGTTTTTTTTTTTTAACGGACAAGTCGATGGGCCCAAACACTTGGAGTTTTTCCAGGCAGGAAATTCCGAGCTTTTCAAGCTCGGACCAAACTGGGAGGACGACTTAAAAGACTTCCCCTCGCCTGTTAATATGGCCTGCCTTGAGGCTGAGCTTCGCCGCGCGTGAGCCCGGACTAGCGCGTATCTTTGCGTCCTGCCTGCTCGCTGTAGGTATATCGAGTACGGACGTGTGAAGTACACCACTACGTGTGCATATGGTTTCATATAATCAAACGTGGCTGCATCTGGAGCTCAGTATTGTGAAAACCCACCAGCCGGTGCCCGGGCTCCGCTTCCCCCCGTGGTTAGCGGTTGACGTGCCAGGAGATGCGCTACCTCCGCGGCGCCTTCCAAACCCGCTGGACCTGGGTCACCTGCGGGTGCCCACGAGAGCCCCGGCACCGCCGTGGTGGACCTCCCTTGGGAACTGCTCCAAGATACTGAACTGAAACCTCTGGCTTTCCCTGTAAAACTGTATTTGGGGGGTTTCCGCCCGTGTTCAGTCGGATGTCATCATTCTTGCTAACTTGAAAATGCCTCCCGGTTCCTCATCGTGCCAGAATCCGAGAGGGCAAACCGCTTCGAGAGCGAAGCGACGGAAGAGAGAACCGCTCCCTGCGGAGGAGGGTTGCGGGGGGATCACCCCTGCAGGGTGTTTTGGGAGTCGGATGAAGCAGCCGGCCGTTGGCAGCGCGCCGATAGCTCTGCTCTCTCTTTCCAGGAGCACCTTCATGTACGGCAGCTACCTGAGCACCGACGAGATCGCCTTCTCCGACCCCACGCCGGACGGCAAGCTCTTTGCGACGAAATACTGCCAAACCCCTAACTTCCTTGTTTACAATTTTATTTATAACAACTGATTCGACTTGATTATTACAAGTTGAGGTTTGCGTAAATCGTCTAAGATCGTCTGGTGTGTAAATTCACACTTACGCGTTGTTACCGGGCTCAACGCTGCTTTCCCGCTGAGCGCTCGTCCTTGGGAGCGAGCGGGGGGGAAGAAGGTGTCACTTTGTGTACAGAGCTGTGTTCTGTCTTAGCGTGTGCTGTGGGGCCTCGCTTGGATTGCAGGTAGGTTTGTTTCTCCTGAAAGGAAATTTTATTGCAAGTAACTTAACTTCTTTAAAAGGTTTAATTAATATAAAGATGGCTGGTTTCTCCCTGGCGTGTGGGTCTGAGCTCTCCGCGGTGTGTGCGCTGCAAGAGGCCGGGTGGAAGCCTTAGTGCAAGCGGTCGCTAAACGCACGCACGGGAGTACGAGATGTCTTAAAAACGACTGGCTCGCGGCAGGATCTCCCTCAGCAGGGTGTCGTGCTGCAGGGGAAGCTGCCGGGAGGGTTGCCTGCTCAATAAAACGTGTGAAATGCTGCCGCTCCAGCTCGTTTCTGCGCAAGGAGAGCAGCGGAAGCGTTCGCGCCTCTCTTAATTTGAGGAGTTTGGAGGAGAAGGTAGCAGCCGCTGCGTGTGTGTCGCAACCTCTTCGTCTCCAGCCAGCCGAGGGCAGGAATTTCCCCAATCAGCAGGGTTTTCTTTAATAAATCCCCAAGAGACAGGTTTTTCTCTTAACCCCTTTCTTACCACGGTAGGACTCTGTGTAACGACCTGTTGTGGCAGGAAACCTTTTCCTGCAGCTTGGTAATGCTCTCACCTGGGGGCTGCTGTCCCCAGGCACCTCGGGAACACAAATACTTTACACAAGAGCCCTCACCAACGCTTACGCATACCTGGCAGGGACACACACTCGTGCTCCTTAGGAAAATTACAATGAGCTTAAGAAAGAAAAAAAAAAGTTGTTTTTAATTCAACACAAACATCGAAGGAAGGGTTTTAAAGCAACTGTGACATGATAAATATAACAACACAGCTCTTGCACAGAGCATGTAGCTTATTTAGGATCTAGAGGCGGGTGGGAGGGGATCTAGAACCATCTAGAGCAATCTCCTTAAACCAGGGGTGAGTACTTAATAAGTTTAGGCTCTGGTTTTAAGTACACAGAGCAGCTCTCGCATACTGGAAGGATACAAGCTGCAGGAGTAGTCTTACTCTCTTAAGTTCAATCCTGAGCTCCCACCCCCCTGGAGAGCTAATCCTGAACTCCCTGGCCTGGGTGTGGGACCTGGGATGCTTTTACTCCTGGGACAGGCTTGCCTCCAAGGCTTCCACGATGCACGCGGCTGAGGGACGCTTCTTGGGGTCCTCGCTGGTGCAGACAGAAAAGAGGTCGATCATGCACTGGTAGGACGGATCCAGTTCCTCCATGTTGAGGGCTGGGCGCGTTCCCAGGGCTGCGTAGTATGCTTCCTCGTCAAAGAGGTCTTCATCACAACTCTCATCTGGACAAGAAGGTGGAAAAGGTGTGGGAAGGGTGCTGGAAACTGCTCCCTTGGATGGTGGGGCTTTGCTCTGGGGCTGTCTCCTTGTCCATCACAGAACGCTGTGGGTGGGAAGGGACCTTGCAAGGCCATCTAGCCCAACCCCCTGCCATGGGCAGGGACATCTTCAGCTAGGTCAGGTTGCTCACAGCCCCGTCCAACCTGGCCTGGGATGTTCCCAGGGATGGGGCATCTCCCACCTCTCTGGGCAACTTGTGCCACTGTCTCACCACCCTCAGCGTAGACAATTTCTGCCTCCTATCTAGTCCCGATCTCCCCTCTTTCAGGTTAAAACCATCACCCCTTGCCCTGTTGCTACAGACCCTGCTAAAAAGTCCGTCCCCATCTTTCTCAGGAGCCCCCTGTCAGTGCTGAAAGGCCACAAGAAGGTCTCCCCACAGCCTTCTCCAGGCTGAACACCCCCAACTCTCCCAGCCTGTCCTCAGAGCAGAGCTGCTCCAGCCCCCTGACCATTTCTGTGGCCTCCTCTGGACCCGCTCCAACAGGTCCATGTTGGGAGCCCTGAAGCTGGACGCAGTGCTGCAGGGGGTCTCACCAGAGCGGAGCAGAGGGGCAGAACCCCCTCCCTCGACCTGCTGGCCACGCTGCTGGGGATGCAGCCCAGGAGGCGGTTGGCTTTCTGGGCTGCGAGCGCACATTGCCGGCTCATGGCCAGCTTTTCACCCACCGGTACCCCCAGGTCCTGCCTTGCAGGGGTGCGGTGGGATGCAACCTTGCTGTCCGCTTTGCTATTCCTTTGTTAGCACCAATTGCCACCTAGGATAGATCATTACTTCCCCTTTGACTTAAAGAGCTTGTTTTGAAGCTGTATCTATCTAAGCCCTGTCTCCCAGCAGAATAACTCTGAGTCACCCCTGCAGAGTTGGCTGGGAAAAAGCTCTGCAGCCAGGAGATGCCGAGAGCAGGAGAGTGAGGAAAAAAATTCCCCTGGCTGCCTGGAGACGGAGTTCGAAAACACAAGCCAGCCCGTGGGCCTGTGCCAGCGCGAAGCCTGGAGCAAGAGACGTTCTCCCAGCACAAGCCTGTAGGATTTTTAGCTTTGTATCGCTCCAGGGCACAGATCTGCCCGCAGGCAGCTGTGAGCATCCCCTGCCCATCCCTCCCGCTCCCCCTGCCTTGTCTGCTCCGTGTAACTCCAAACGAGGGGGTGGCCAAGGAGGCCAACGGCATCCTGGCTTGTGTCAGGAATAGCGTGGCCAGCAGGAGCAGGGCAGTGACCATGCCCCTGNGGCCTCAAGTTGTGCCAGGGGAGGTTTAGATTGGATATGAGGGAAAATGTCTTCACGGAAAGAGTGGTGAGGCCTTGGCACAGGCTGCCCAGGGAGGTGGTGGAGTCCCCATCCCTGGAGGGGTTTGAAAGACATGTGCGCACGGCGCTTAGGGACCTGGTTTAGTGGTGGGCTTGGCAGTGCTAGGCAAACAGTTGGACTCAATGGCCTTGAAGGTCTTTTCCAACCTAAACGATTCTCTGTTTCTGTGACAAATCCCCACTTGGGCACGCAGGAGGTGCCAAGTAACCCAAACTGCTTCCCCTGTGCTTTGTCGGAGGTGAGCGGGTGTTTGGCAGCCTGGCAGGTTGCTCCTACCCCGCGTGGATGTGGGAAGGAGCCGCAGCACGGCCGAGCACGCTGCGGGGCTCTCGGGGGAGCAGCAGTCGGGCTCGAGGACATCTTTCAAACCTACCGAACTGCGCTGACAGGAATCTGACGAGCAGCCGAATTTCCAGCTCTCTCCAGCTGTCCAAGGAGTAGCTGGAGCGCTTGCAAAGAGCGCTTTGCAAGGATTAGTTACCGTCGGTTATCAGCTTCTCGTTTGGAGTTAAAAGCTAAACGAAGTTGAAAGCAGCCCAGCTGCTTTCTGTACCTTGCTCACCAACAAGACGTAGAAACAAACCTTCGTCATCGAGGTCATCGCCCAGGTTGATGTGGGGCACGGAGAGAGTCATCATTTCCCAGAGAGTCAGCCCAAAAGCGAAGATGTCGGCCTTGTCGGTGATCACGCCGTCATCCTGCAGAGCCTCCATGGGCTTCCAGGGCTCGGTGCCGACGTAGTACATGTCCGGCTCGCTCACTGGAAGGAAAGGCCGCGGCTCCGGTGTCTGCTGGGACTTACAGACACCGCAAGACACGGTCACGGCTCACCACGCAGCAGGGAGTTAGCCTGTCGGTTAAGCTCGGGCGTGCTAAAGCCACAGGACAGGATATTTTGGGGGCCTGAACCCATTTTTCCTTCACCTCCGCGTAGTCTCAAATCCCCTGTAACCCGCGGTTTGCTCCGCGGCAGTGCCAGGCTGGGGCTTCTCCTCCGCAGCCCCGGCGACGGACGTTAGGGACTGCGGAGAAACCTCCGCGAGATTTCACGGGGAAGCATCCGAGGCTAGGCAGAGCGCGGAGAGAAGCCGAACCCTGCTGCAAGACACCCCGCAATGAGGGAATTACCCCCGTTTGACCCAGGTGTTTCCCTTCCTCAGCTGGGGCCCCCTCCCCGGGGAGGCAGGACCGGGGTGACGGCACTCACACCTTCCCCTTACGGCAGGGGACGAGCGCGGCACCCCAGCCCTGGCGCTGAGCAGGCTCCCGCAGCCTCCACCACGCAGCGCCTCCTGCCCAGCCACGCCGTCCTGCCCTTTCCTTTGCTCCTTAACCGCTTTCTTCACTTTCCCAAACCCAGTTCTCACCGCTTTGTTCAATTTAATGCCTCCTTGATCTTGATTAGCCCCGGGAGAGTTGAAGGGATCGGCTCTCAGCCCGACGAAGGAAACGCCAGCTCCGGCTCGATCCCTTCTACCCGTCTCCCAATTACAGGCACCGCTCCCGAGAGGAGGGGTGCCGCATTTCCCCCCCACTCTCCCTAGCAAATTCCCGAGCTGTCAGCAAATGTCAGCCGTTCAAGAAACTTCTCCTCTTGCAGGGCTGATCTTCAAAGCCCAGCCTGTAACCAGAAGCGAATGCCGAAACCCCTGCACGCTTCGCGGGCTGTTGCGCTTTCATCCTTGGCTGCCACAGGGACGGGGACCCAGCATCCTCGCCGTCGGTGGGCGCTCCTGGTCTCCTCGAGACCAGGAGGAGGCAAAGCCAAAATCGGGGCTGGGTGGGGAGGACTTCTTCCTGTTCAACCAGCCCAGAAAGTGAGACTTTAACCACACTCCTCTCCGGGAGATTACACCGGGGCGCTGCCTCCAGCTCTCTCGCTCCTTATAAAAGGGCAGAGCTACTAATAAAAATGTAATAGAGCAGCTTTATGAATTACGAGGCTGTCGCAGGCCCGAGCGCTGTGTAAAGCGGCAGAGAAAAGCATTCTTCTAATTAACCCAAACGCATTCCTGCTGTTCACAGCCAAGCCACGACGCCATTAGACATCTGCTTCTCATTTACATGAAGCCTTTCTAACGCTTGCACTTGGCTCGGGCTTCCTTCGAGCCCTACGAGAAAGATGCGTTTACTTAACGCTCTGGCAAAAGCAGCTCCTCGACACGGTCCAGCAGGGCCTGACCCAGCGTCCCGCGTACAACGGCGCTCCCGCCCACGGGAGCGAACGTACGCGCGTGGAAGGGCACGAGACGGAGGTGACAGGTCGGGAGAATTAAAGCTGGGCCTCCTGGAGATCCCCTTCACCCAGGCACGGGGCAAGCCACTCGCCAGCCCTTCCCTCCCAGGACACGGGGGGGTTAGCGTGCCAAACTCCGGCAGCCGCCAAGCGTTCGGGTCCCCTTCCCGGCCACCCCACCTACCCGTCATGTTCTCATCCAGGGGCAGGGACATTCCCACATCGCAGATCTTGATGGCTTCAAAGTCGCCTTTAACGACCACGTTTGAAGACTTGATATCTCCGTGGAGCAGCTTCTTGTCGTTGTGAAGATACTAAGAGGCAGAGAGGAGCCGTTAACAGATACAGCTACGGAGAGGCAGGAGGAGCCACCGGATTTGGACAGCAAAGCATCGACTTCTTAATCTTTAACATATTTAGTCTTAAAACCTCGAGGACGGGTCAACCCCTACCTGCACCACGTACAAAACGCAGGGCAGGCTGTTCCCCCCCAGCCTGGTTTTGGGGGCTTACGGTTGCTTTTTAGTGGAAGAGGGCGAGCAGCGCCTCTAGCAACAAGCGCTTGAGAGCGGCTGCGACGCGGGGGCACGAGCTGGCGGCCCAGCACGCATCTGCCTTCTCCCAGGAGCCCGGAGCTCCGCGGCAGCAACAGCACAGGGCTCGCTGCCCTGGCCGGGGCAGCCTGTGCTTCACCCTGGCCGCTGGCACCGCCGGCGGGGAGGCTCCGAAGCCGTGCTGCCGTTCAGAGTGAGCACCGCCGAGCCCCCGTTTTCCCCTTTCTTCCCCTCCTAAAGGCAACCTCAGCGCGGCGGCGGCTGCGGCTCGGGCGAGAGGAGGTACACAAGCGGCACCAGCTGGCAGCCGTGGGCATCAGCTAACCATTTTCTCTGCCAAAACCAGCCTCCGGCGGCTGCCTGGCGCAGCAGTAAGGAGGCAGGGGCCAGCAGCCGGCCTCCTCGCCGGCTAGCAAGCAGGGGCAGCAGGTAGCCCCAGGGGAGGGCAGCAGGACGTTTGTGACAAAAGCCCCGTTGCACCTCTCTTTATATGACTTCAATCTCAAGCTTCAGGGCTCAGTTTTCACCTGAGTCTGTGCAGCACCTCGCTATAAAGAAAAAAACCCAGAACACCGAGGCCTTACATGAGGCATCACAGCATCTGCTCTCCATCTGCCTTCTCGCAAACCAAATTCATTTATTTTTTTTTTTTTCCAGCGTTGCCAGCGCATACGATTCCACGCAGAACAGCTACGGTTCACGCTGAAACATACCTTCAGCCCCCTCGCCATGCTCAAGGCAACCTTGAAAATCGTGGCAGCAGGGAAAGGGCCCAAGCGTTTTGCGCTTCTTTGATCAATTAAGTGATTGAGAGATTTTTCTCCTCCGTACTCCATGGCCAGGCACATGCTTCCATCGTTGGCCTCGGTAAACGCGCGGTAACCTTCCAACAAAGAATTGAATTGTTAGAAAGCCGAAGCAGGCACCGGCGTTTCCGCGTGCTTGCCGGCCCGACGGAGCCGGAGCGTTTGGGGCTGCTACCCAGGTGCTTTCCCGGCGGCTGCGACCGACTCCAAACAAACTCACATCCCCGGGGCAACCTGGCTCGCGCTTCACATGGCGAGGCGAAGCCACAGGAATGTCCGCGGCGAGGCGAAGCCACAGGAATGTCCGCGGCGAGACCTGCGCGGCCCCGAGCCAGGGGGTACGAGCCGCAAACCTTGAGGAGGTAAAGGAGCTCCCTCCTCCAGGAGGGCCCACAGACACCCCACTTGTTGCTTCCCGGGTCACCTTTGCACCCCGGGCCAGGGAGCTTTACCCTGATCTTTGCAGGACAGCGAACGAGGAGAAAGGAGGGAGGGAGAGCGGCAGCAGGTCTGCAGGACCGGCATCTCCTGTTGCAAAGATAAGGAGCCGCAGAAGCGAGACAGAGAGCAGAGGGACGTTTGGGGAAGCCAAGCCCTCGCCTCGCAGGGGCCATTCCATGAGGTTAAGACTAACGCGGGGCTGCTGCATAATCATGGAATCACAGGATCGTTGAGGTTGGAAAAGCCCTCTCAGATCATGTAGCCCAACCGCCAACCCAACACCTCCATGCTTACTAAACCATGTCCCAAAGTGCCACATCCACACGGTTGTGAACCCCTCCAGGGATGGGGACTCCACCACCTCCCTGGGCAGCCTGTGCCAAGGCCTCACCACTCTTTCCGTGAAGACATTTTCCCTCATATCCAATCTAAACCTCCCCTGGCACAACTTGAGGCCGTCTCCTCTCGTCCCATCGCTGGTTCCTTGGGAGCAGAGACCAACACCCCCTCACTGCCCCCTCCTGTCAGGGGTTGCAGAGAGCGACCAGGTCTCCCCTCAGCCTCCTCTTCTCCAGGCTGAACAACCCCAGCTCCCTCAGCCGCTCCTCACAGGACTTGTTCTCCAGGCCCTTCCCCAGCTCCGTTGCCCTTCTCTGGACACGCTCCAGCCCCTCAACGTCCTTCTTGTCCTGAGGGGCCCAACACTGCACACGGCGTTCGAGGGGCGGCCTCACCAGTGCCCAGCACAGGGGCACGGTCACTGCCCTGCTCCTGCTGAGTATCTTTCTCCCTCCACGTTTTACTCCTAGCTGTAAACAATACTCTTCAGGTGGAGTTATAAATGGCAGTCTTGCGCAACGGCATAGCAAAAGACTTACCCTGTAAATGATTTAAGGCACCGTTTACAAAAACCAGCAGTGAAATGTTTGCAGTGTGAAAGGTCGAGACCATCTGCGCTCTTAAATTCCTAGCAGAAGCGAGCCATGCCATTTTAGGGATACAGAGTTCTTTGTATCTAATGCAGGCGTCCGCGCCGAGATAGTTTAAAGCACAAATGAAAGGGTAACGTCAAACAAAGCTGCTGTTCTGACTGGCAGGAGAGATTCTGGACACGATTAGAGCAGAAATTAAAGACAGACTAAAGCAGCTTCTCAAAGCGTTCCTACCGGCGAGAGCCAGGAGCGTGACAGAGCCGCCAGCCTCACTCACAAAGGTGCGCCCTCGGGGGGGGGCCCGCAGCCTCATTCCGTACGCAGAAGCCATCCCAAATATCACGACGGTATCGCCCCGTCCTCCGCAACCTGGCGGCGGTCTCCCCCTTCCCCGAGGCCATAAGCTAAAGCTGCGTGCCGGCGCAGCCCTGGGGCGGGCGGTGGTTTCCCCAGAACCAGCCGGCGGCTCTCCTCGTGCCGGGGCTGCCCCGCAGCACAGAGCCAGCAGCGAGGCACCCGCAGCGCTCCAGCCGCTTGGAAGTCCCACCACAACGGTTTCCATCGGGTATCTCCCCCAGACGACCGCCTCTCGGCGACCGACGCCGACGGCAACAGGCAGCGGAGCACCGAGGGGTGTCTTCTGCCACCAGACGTGCTGCCCCAGGAGCACGCCCAAGTCCCCATCACGCAGGACAAGACTAAATTAATTTAATAAGGGCCACGGCGGGCCCGACCGCAGGCAGCCCAGCCCCCTGCCTCCGAAGCCCAAGGACGAGGCAAGCGCACGCTCATCCTCCCCCTGCGCGTCCCCCCAGGCGTCGCGCCCCGGGGCTCCGGACTTCCAGAGCCGGACGGGGAGGTCTGTAAGCCAGGGCCCTCGGTGCGAGGGGAACCCAGCGCCGGGGAGGGCAGGGAAAGCCGGCAGCAGCCTCCCGTCCCATCAGCTGGCTCCAGCGTCGGCTCCGACAGCTTGATTTGCAACGTAAGCGACACGGGCCGCGCTGGAAACTCACCCACGATGTTCGGGTGCTGGAGGTTTTTCAAGATCTTGGCTTCTTCGTTCAGTCTCTGCTGGTAGATGCTTTGCTGGCTGCTGTTGTGTTTGGAAACGATTTTCTTCACAGCCCAAGGGGAGCGAGACAAACCTCTGGGAGATCTGGATGGGAGAAACCCACACGTCTCAGAACCGCTCTGCAAGCGGTGAAAGCTCACGCAGGTCACCGAGGAGCTATTCCGGCGAGCGTTTGCCTTTATTTCGGGGAATTAATACAGAACAAGGTTAAAAACAACCGAAGTTCGCTAACGTGCACACCGCAGAAGCGCGTAGTAACGCTCTGCCCGCGATCAGTGCTCCTCCATCGAGTTTTCCAGCACTTCAGAAAAGCAGATTGTGTCGATTCGCATTGTCGGGTGGAGGAGCCGAGGCTCGGGGAGGGAAGCAGCTTGCCCAGCAGGCCGACACAGAGCCGGGAACGGCCCCCAAATGCCCGAATCCCAGGCCGGGGAACGGCTGATGGGGTTATCCCAAAACGACGGGCTCCGTCCCGGCGCCGACACCTCCAGCACACACGGGACAGCTGGAAGTCCCACACTCCTTCCTCGATTCCGTGCCCATTTGCAGGCAGCTCCTGAAGGTCGGGGACGGCAGCACTCCCTTGCTCAGAACTCAACCGCTTTCCGTCCCCTGTGCTATTGTAGAGGGAACGGAGAGGGCGACCCCGTCCCCGGGCACCGCGTCAAGGCCTGCGCCCCCGCACGTACCTTTTCATCAGGTAGACGTTGACCCCAGTGCCGGAGCCAAGCTTCTGCATGAAGGGAGAGGCTGGGATAGTGACAGAAACGGGGCTGCCGTCTAAAAAAGAGAAACCCAGCCCCGTGGGTGACCCCCGCTGCAGAGCGAAGAGCAGCTTCTCACCAGGGAGCTTTGATGCTCTAATTACGACTCACATTTGTGACTCTACCACGCCTGCAGGACGAGTTCAGGTTTTCAAATAAGCTCCTTTCCAACATCTCACCAAAATCTTACCCGTATCTTACCCCGTCCCCCGGTAGCTTACCAAAACGCCGGTCCCACCGAGCTGTCGCTACCACCCTGGTTGGGGAGAACTCTCTGCGAAGCGTTGCGCAACGTTTTGGGTTGGAGCCTGATCTCAGGCGCAGCTCTTTGGTCCTATCTACAATCCGGGCTGAGCAACTCTGCCGGGTTTGGCTGGGATAGAATTCATTTTCTCCACAGCTCTGCCAGCGAACGGGCTGGGGGGGCGCACAGATGGGACAACAGGGACACCCCAGACAGCAATAAAGCTGGGGAGGGGGAGGAAGGGGGGGGACGTTCGGAGTTGACGGCGATCGTCTTCCCAAGTCACCGCTACGCGGGACGGGGATGGCCAAACGCCCGCCGGCCGACGGGAAGCGGTGAACAAATCCCTCAGCTTGCCTCGCTCGCGCGTGCAGCTCTGTCTTTCACCCAGGAAGCTGGTTTTATCTCAACTCGCGAGTTTTCCCACTTTCACCCTTCCGATTCTCTCTCCCCCCCCGAGAGCGAGCGGCGGGGTGGGGATGAGCTGCCCACCGGGCTTAAACCACGACGCCCACCCCGACAGGCCGGTTCAGCACCCATCGCCTCCCCGCAGCAAAGCCGTCGCTTTCCCTGCCAGCCCTGGAAATATTCCCTCCAGAAATATTTAGGGCTCGTGCCTGAAGGCGACTCACCAGGTTTCTTCCTGCGGGCCGGGTTGTTTTGAGGCTTGAAGTCTTCCATGGCTGCAAACCGTCCCGGCGCCTGTAGCAGAGGAGAGGCGTTGGTACACCTCCGCCACCCAAAACGCCGGAGGGAACCGCTCGGAAGGACGCGGATGCGGGAGCCCGGGCTGCGCGGGGGCATTCCAGCTGCCACGGCAGCACAGGGAGGACGGAGGCGGGGAGCTCCCACCGGCGCGCTGGGCTTCTCCCGGCTCTGCTCCGAGCGGGTTGACGGCCGCCGCGGGGACGCGCGCTCCAGCACGCCCAGCTCCGTGGGCTCCCAGCCGGTGACCGCCGCGTCCCCGTGGGGCCGATGGCCCCGGGGCCGGGATGAACCCCGAAACGGGGCCGGCTCGGACGCCAGGCGAGAGCCTGGGACCGGTTGTCCTAAGGGAACCGGCGAGCGACGTGGCACGGAGGGAAGGAGCTGGGGAGGGGGGGGAAGCGCCCCCGGGGACCCCCCCAGCACAGGCAGCGGCACGGCAGGGCTGGGAGTGGGGGTCCCACCTGGGGGGTAAAGGCGGGGGGTCC
>VZTL01057857.1:0-10986 GCA_013400535.1 Scopus umbretta | reverse complement strand
TAATGTGATTAGCTCCTATCCTGCCTTCAGCTGTGGCATCTCTAATTTATGAGCTTTACTTGACTACCAGCTGCTTGCAGTATCAGGCTGTTTGCAGTACATGTTTGTGAATGTGTTTGAGACCGAGTATGGGATACGACAGTGTGGATCTCTCCATGGGTTCAGTTACACAATTGTATCTGGAGTAACAGCAGCACCATAGCTGCCTTGTTTTTTAAACAAGACTGAATTTGAGCAAAGTATTCAACGAGCTCGAATGCTAAGAATAACTAAACCAGTATGTTAAATTTCCTAGTTTTTAAATGTAAAGGAAAAAATAGCCAGAGATATTTGTTTGCATGTTTTTATGAATGATGTCATGTGTACAGTTTACAGGCACTTTACCAAGCTCCAGCAGGTCCCTACCATATCTTTGTTTGCTGCCTGAGGGTATTGGAGAAGAATAAGAACAGGAGTCATATGCCGTGCTCCAATATCCTTATATGGTAAGTGGTGAGCAGTTGAAGCAAAATCCGTTTGTCAGAGGAAATGAAAATTCACATGCTCTAGAATGGGTTCTAGCAGGTGTGAAAGCGGTAATTGCAATAATAAAAGATTAACTGTGTCTCCTTTGTTCTTGTATAGCATTTGGGGTGCCATCCGAAGATTCATGTTTGAGTAGAATCACTTAAAAAAAAAAAAGAAATCTCTTGGATGGATACAAAGGTAACATTTTGTCTTCACAAACAGAGGTCTCATTGACTTTGTTAGTTTCATCCTGAATGTTGGTCTCAGGCCTGTATCTGAAGAGAGAGATGCATAGAGAAAACTCAGTACTTGTGGGTAAAAACTGCCTGTATGATTCACGGACTCTGCAACAAGGTCATATTTAACTGTGTATACATGATAAATTGGTATAAGTTTTTATTTAAAATCTGTGGAGTATAGGTGAGGGAGACAAAAAAGTTGATTTAATTTCCTAAGCTGCTTCTAAAACGTCTTTATATATGATTCTAATAGAGTATTATATATAAGAACAATAATAAACACTATATTGTGCCTTCCAGAAGCAATCCACAGTTTTAAGGTGTAAATTACCATTTTCATAGCAAGTGGAGTCAAATTTATTATGTGTCAAATTTTAAAGTTTTATTGAAAGAAGTTGACAGGTACCCAGTACTTTCTGCTTTAATCCATGATATTATTTGAATTATTGGCTATTTGAGAATATGTAGGTGACTAGGAGAGTCTTTTTCCTATGTCTAATATCATTAATAGTGGCATCATAAATGGAAAATACATTTTTATTAAAATTAAAAGGTCAGTTAGGTTCAGCTTAATGTTCTCTATCAAAGTTTGTCAATTTGGCTAAAGTGTTCCTAGGATGTACTGGTTCTGGATTCTTTCAGAAGCTAGGATAGCTACCCCCAGTTTGCATCCCAGTCTCCTTACCAGCTCACCAAAGTAGGTGAGAGAGAGCAGAGAAATTAGGGATCCTCCAGTAACTGTGGCCTGTGTCCGGCTAAGCCCTTTTGAATCCAGGCTAACCCTGGGATTGCCTCCAGTTCAGAGGCTTCAGAGTCTGAACATCCACTAGACAACATGCCCAGGGGTAAAGTTGATCCGTACACTGGGCAGGGAACTAACGCCTTTCTGTGGTAAACAAATTTTCTTCTGGGAACAGAAATGGATTTTGAAATACACTGCAAATGGAATTACAGTTGTTTCAGCAGGCTTCGTTTTAAGCTCTCAGCCATATCACATGAAGCATTTGGCAGTTCTTACCCTTTGCTTAATGAATAGGTTGAGATGAAGTCCAAATATTGGTAACATTTACATATGAAGACATTTTTTTTTCTTGTGATTCTAGAAATAACGTGGCAAGTTGTAAAACTGAGGTTCTAGTCCAGTGGGATAATTTAGGCTATTGTGCAAGTTGAAGCAAGTTCTTGTTCCCCTTTGAATTGCCTATATGAGCAACTATGTTTCCCTTCCTCATTTCACCAGAAGTTGCAAAAAAAAAAAAAAAAAAAAAAAAAGCTTATTTTTCTTGGACTTAAGTGTTATGCCATATTGCTTTATGTAGACCTTGGTAGTGTAACTAAGTAGCTGAGAGCTGGAGTTACTGTCTTATCCCAAACTGTTGCTGAAGGAAAACTGTTCAGCCTCTGATTGAACAGATCTGTGGATGGTTGAACGATAGTTACTGGGCAAATGGGAGGGTATGAATCTGTCAGGAAGACTAACTGTAGTCCTACTCGTATTCCTCAGTTGAAATCCTGTGTGTGTCTCTGTTAAATAGAGGGTATGCAGGTAGGCAGCGGGTATGTGGGACTTCACGGTAATCCTGCTGCACTGCAGCTGCCCGCATATTGTGCCTAAGGATGCTAAAACACTACAAATAGCAATCCAATTCTTTTGCAGATCTTTAGCTTGAGGTATTCTCAAGTTTTATGGAATGTATTTTCCACCTTCACAATGCTTGAAAGTAAAACTGTATGTGTAATTATTTTTGGCATGGGATGTGAAAGTCGAGACGGCTGTTTCTTTATCTGCAGGAAAATGTTGTACCAGCATTCAGTCTTCAGAATAATGGGGTGTAGTCTTGATAAAGCACGTCTTCTTTTAAATGTGTACATTTTTATAAATTAAATATACTACAGCCTAAAGGATTTAAGGAACGATTAGTGTAATCAGAGCTTAATTTTAATTCCAAATATGTGAAAATAAGTTATTACACTCTAAGTGCCATATTCCTTGGTTATATTCTTCCCATTTTATGCCAAGCCGTACATGATGTAACAGGGATGAAATGAGAAGTGTGACGCAGTTGTCTAGCTTCAGTGTTCCTAAAGGGTTGGCTCTATAAGGTGCTATTACAGGCGACACAGGAATTGGGTGAATCCCAGAAGATTCCTTTAATTTGTGACTTGTCTATGTAAGCACTTGTACAAAATGAACACTTTACTAGAAATCTTAATTTCAGTCATCTCTTTACAACCAATTCTTAGATCTATTGGTTTGCAGACCAAGGGCAAGCCAGCTGACCTTATTGCTTTCAATGACTACCTGAAAGGCAGTTGTAGCGAGGTGGGTGTTGGTCTCTTCTCCCAAGTAACAAGTGATAGGACAAGAGGAAATGGCCTCAAGTTGTGCCAGGGGAGGTTTAGATTGGATATTAGGAAAAATTTCTTCATGGAAAGGGATATCAGGAGTTGGAACAGGCTGCCTGGGGAAGTGGGGGAGTCCCCGTCCCTGGAGGTATTTAAGAGATGTGTCGATGTGGCACTTAAGGGTATAGTTTAGTGGTGGACTTGGCAGTGTTAGGTTAACGGTTGGACTTGATGTTCTTACAGGTCTTTTCCAACCTAAACGATTCTATGAATTTAAAATTTTGGTAAAGACCTACGAATCCCTTGGCTGAGGTCTGTGAGATTGTTTTTCTTTCCTTTATAAATAGCTTCAGGTGTGTTCAGCTGTACCAAAGCTGGAGAGCAGACTGGCAGGTTTTCTTTATTTGCTTCCTTTGCCTTGATACAAAAGGACCTGGTTTTGGTGACTTTCCAGGCAGGCTGCAGAATTTAAATTTTGCATGTGCTGCAAACATAAGATGTGTTTCTGTAATACTGCAGAGTTGGAGAAAAGATATTTGGGTTATTTCCTGTTGAGATAAAGACTTTAAAGCTTCCAATGCTTTGTGTTGTTAAGTGAGAAAATTAGGTACCTCTGGTCTGATTATTTAACATTGTTTTTATGTATTATTTTGCATTAAATTTAAGTATTTCCATGATTGCTAAATTCAAGTATAAGAAGCTGCTAACATCTTGTTCATATGTAGATAGTAACTTTTTTGCTCGTCTGTAGCACTGTAAAAGTAGGGAGTGAAACTCATAAGTGTACAAGTAAAGTAGGAAGTTGGTAGGTTTAGCCTAGTAGAGACTTTCTTTAGGAAATGCTTGTCTAAAGTGAGTCTTGTTTTTTAGACTTGAGGCATTGCTATGAAAACAATCGGTAGCTGAGCAAAATAATATTTATTTTTATTATTTAAACAATCATAAGATTATTTTTTTTCCAGAACTTCTGCAACAAGATATTGTTCTTCTTTTACCGTTCTAGCAATAGAATTATTAGGTCGTTTTCCAGAATGTAAATTTGACAGGGGTTCCTAATTCTGTCAGTGAAAAGTACTTGAAAAACCCTCTGTAAGTGGACTAATTACTAACATTTCAGAGCAAGTGTCAAAGGGCAGTTTCCTGAGCTTTTAAAATGTTAGTAATTATGCTGCAGAAGTCCGAAAATACTGAATAAATTCTGGTAGCTAACTCAGGAGTAAATACACTTTTGATTGCCATGAAAAGTGGTGGTGCTTATGTTTATCAGCTTTAAAGACCTTCTGTCTCCCATCTGTTTATATTGTTGCTGTGCCTGATGACTGAGGTTGCCAACTGGTTACTTCAGCTCTGTGACAGAACAGATATAAAAAGCTCTTCGTGTATACAGGAGATAATGTCCTCATCTCTTGTTTAGACAGTCTATGGATATACAAAAAATTTCTGTGACATTAACAGTACCAAAACATGTCCATACATTACTAATAGGCATTGCCAGATAATATAACCGAGAAGTCTAACATACACTTTTCATAACACTTACTTCCGGTAATGCCATCTCAGGTTTTCAAATGGGTAGGACAAAAAGTAACTTTGGAGGCTGTAGATCTGATCTGAAGCTTGCTGAAGTTGGTAACAAATTAATCTGATTTCAGTGACCTTTCAGTCAACATGGCCCTTCATGAAGCGATAGAGGCTTTTGCAGGTCAATGTGAAGGCTTTTCCTTTCTCAGTTCCTGTATCAGTGAGATTGTGTTAAAGCAGCTGTTTTGACTTTGTGGAATAATCTTTAACTTTTACTTGGTTTTTCCTCATTTCTAATTTAAAAGACAAAAGAGGGGATGATGCAGTTACTGAACCCTGTATATTTGAGATTCCCATCTAACTGTTAAATAGCTGTTGAAAAAAAGCTAGTAATGGGAAAGCTGACAGGTATACAGGCATAAAAAGCTTCACAGGTGCCCTATGAGTGTGTAAGTTTTGTTCCTTTAAATAGGGCTAGGAGGGAAAGAAAGTACTTGAGTCAGTTTATTTCCCGGAAATTATACTACTTTTTAGAGAATGGCTGTGTATTTTAGTCAGCACCGCAAACCACATGCAGTAGAGAGTGTGGCTTGCCAGGAGCGAACTAATGTTTCAAATTAATGTTCAAAAATAACATTTACAATTGAAATTAGTTTTTGCAACTCTTGGTGGCCTTGGCTGTCTGGCTGAAAATTATACCTAAGATCTTATCACAGTATCAGAGACTGCAGTCCAGGTTTTTTTCTTGCTTTAATACTCAATTGACAATCAGAAGTTGTTGACATAAACAAAGTGCACATTGTTTAAATAACAAACATTAAAGCTCTTATGAACTAGAGAATACTAGTCTTCTGTAGTGCTTTTGTTTGCATTTCTGCTAACAAAATCAACTTTATCCTCTTTCACTTTGGAAGACTGGCTGTGGAAATCCATCCTGTTAAAATATGTTTGAATGCTTAATCCTTTGTGAAAGATGTTAGTGGATGAAGCCCAGATACAAAGGAATTAAGAATTGCCTCTCAAGGTTGTTGGTACCATTGAAATTGGCATTGTTCATCAGAAAAGTCCAGGAATACATTGGCTGCTAGTTTTCAACATATTATGGGTTTCTTAAAAAAATATCACTGGTTATGCTGGATGCTAACAAAGTATATGTGATATCTTTTCTTAGTCAGCTTTCACAGAGCTCAAGATTGTTCATGGTGCCCACTGGATGTAGAGATCCAGCGGAAAAAGTCACTATTATATAGCTCATCCCAGAGGAATCTCAGAATGGGAAAATAGGTCAGAATAAGAAATACTTCTGTTTAATTAAATTGTCCCATCTTGAATGCATTTGAACAATTTTTGAAAACACTGTATTTAAAAAAAAAAAAAAAGTTAGCTATTTTTCCAGTCCTTTTGGCCTGTCTCCTAGTTAAATGGCTTGGTTTATAAATAATGTCCTTCTGTGGACATGCTGGAGTTCATTAAAATCACATGTTATACATGGTGTTTAGGTGCCCATATGGCAATCATGTTAAATATCAAGCCATGCAGCGTCGGACGTAAGTGCCAGCTTATGGAGTTGTGGCAAAACCTGGACAGCCAAAATCTTCGTATCCTGGAATATCTTCTGGAGGCATTGTTGCCATCATTGCTACTTGGTGCTGGTGTGGAAGCAGTGGACACCTTAAAGAGCAAGGGTGGGATGGGCCTAGTGGTGTCCAGAGACGTGAGGAGCATCCAAGCGATATTGGCAGTTGACACGAGAGCAGTTTGCAATTGCTGCCATAAACCCTCAGCACTGCCATAGAATCTGATTTAGATAACCATTTCTTTCAATTAACAAGCTGAAGATTTTGTGCTGCTTAAGTTTCTCTTGATTACCATTTATCATCTAATCTTGTCAATGTTGGTAAGATAATTAATTTATCTGTTCTACTTTTATCTGTTCTGGTCTTTCCTTTGAAAGTCAGTAATTGAAGGTAAGCTTATTTTGAAATACTGGTAAGGCAGAGCCTCTGCACATCATTGGTAACAGATTTTCTGATCTCAGAAGGAGTGTTATATTGCTGTCATCTGACTAAATGAGTTGAAATCGTCATGGAATTTGTAAAAGCTTATCTTGATTTCTTTTGTTGTGTCAGTTTTTCAGATAAGCTGGTGTTTGTCTTTAGTAAAGGAAAACTAACTGGCAATCTAAATAATGTATGCTCTTAGTTTGCTCACAGTTATCATTAGACATGAAAGTTCTTGAACAGAGTGTATGCTATATGTTTGTCTCAGGTTTATAGTCTACATTACCATTGTGGCAGTTACATAAATAAATGTTACATTGGACTATATAAGCAGAAATTGACGTTCTTCCTCATGTGACAAATACCCCATGGAGGTAATGGAGGAGAAGGAAGGAAGAAGAAGCTGGTCTCCTTCACTGTTCTGTTCCCCTGTATACTTTACGCCTCACTTACCAGTGCACCCATACTTGTAGCGCAAGTCCATTAGTGTTGTTGAGTCTTAGGTTTAATTTATTCTTGTTTATTACATGGCTAATTCAGTGAAGGTTATTTTAAGTCAAAGAAATTAATGGGCCTGTTAACTAAAAGAAAAAAGATATCTTATTTGGCAAAACATTGTACTCTCATCACCTTTTTTTTTCTTCCCAGAGCGTATGAGTCTTAAAGTCATCTCAGAATATAGCACACTGCCTCAGGACTTAAAGTCATTCTTAACATTTTGAAAATTAAGGCTTAGCAGTGTGGGTAGGTTCTGCACAATACATAAGGTAAGAGAAAAACTCTTTCAAATAGTGTATGAGGTTCAAGAACTAAACAAAAAAAAAAGTCACACCAGGTGCCCTGTGTTAATACCAACTTTGAATCATTTGATTATTTTATGCTGGTGTAAGTCAATACCTGAGACCTCATGTAAGGAAAAAAAGATTTGACCGAGAAGGACAATTGCATTGCAGGAAGAGTGAAAATTGCAGATCTAGAAATGGGATAACTAGAGATAATGAATGTTAATCTCAATAGATAAGCTGAAAAGTTGAGATGGAAAGGATAGTTTTGTGACTTATCAAAAAGGCAAAGGATTATGCATTGGGGAATGATAGTGCAATGTTTAAAGTATGAGCATGGAAGATTTGCACAGAGTGAGTTCTCCACTTGTTTCAGCTTGCTGTGTGAGCCAAAGTAAATTAGTTAATCTTTCCTACCCTCAGTTCCCATAAGGAAAACAGATGATAACTTACTTGCTACTTCTTAAAGGTATGGGGAGGACAAATACAGTATCACTTGGAACCAAGCTGGTTATACAAATTTATGTGTTCCTCATATATGAATGAATGTAGGTCAGAAATTACAGAGCATGAGCAGTATTTATTCTCAATGAGAAACTCATGGAATTTGCTTTTCTAATAAACTGATACAGTTTTTCTTTCCTGTTAAACTTAGGTTTTCTCAAGAAATAAAGGAAAGTTTTAGATTGTCTTCTGAGTAATAAGTAAAATACTTTTTGTCTTGAATGTTTACCCTTTGTCAGAGCATATTAAATTTACTCAATTTTTTGTAAGTTAGGAACAGAAACAGTGAGCTGTAATGGAACTACAGTTTATTCATTTTATGTTGAACATCATGAAAAGTATAAGTCATGTAGGATTTTCCAGTTTCTGTCAGATTAAAAGAATCCATAGAAATTAGTGTTAGAGAAATAAGGAGAAGTTCTCTTCTGCTTTCTGATTTCAGAAGGAGTGTTGTATTGCTGTCATCTGACTACATGAGTTAAAATCGTTATGGAATTTGTAAAAGTTTATCTTGATTTCTTTTGTTGTGTCAGTCTTATCAGGAGCAGAAATCTCCATAAGCTACTTTAATGTCTAAGTTTGGATAAAAGGAGTGATCGTCAAACATATTATACATGTGTTTTTTTCCAGCAGATTTTATTCCAGTTATTTCCACACCATGTGTTTAATGTGTCTGCGGGAAAAAAAAAAAAAATCAACTTTTTGATGTTGATTTGTGTTCAGATGACCTCTTTCAGCAAGTCTTAATCCAGCAAATTGGATGATGACAGGTGGAAAGAAGGTAATAATACTTGACCTGTGACTATAATAATTTCTGAAATGCCAAGTAAGGTGAAATTACTCAACAGACAAAGGAAACAGGTGCTGCAATTGGCATGAGTTCTTCGGGAATGTGCCAGTGTAGATATGATTGTGCCTTTTTGCTGAGAATGACAGATCAACTTCTTTAAAGCAGTGTAATTTCTTGAGGTTTATCTGCACTTGTTTGTTTTGGGTTTGTTTTTTTTTTTTCTATTTTGTTTTCCCATCTGAGATCATAACAGAATATAAAATCCGGAGATGAGGTGGACCAAGGTGACTTTATCAGATTTTTGACTGCAGGGACTGCTAATTCTACTTGACCTGTTGGGAGTAAACACGTTGCAGTTTAGCTATTCCCCAGTCTTCCTGTGTACAGCAACGTAACCCCAGTGGACAGAGCTCTGTCTTCTCGGGCATGAGACTTTCATTCCTGCAGCAGGATAATCAGTCAAGATCAAACCCCTTGTGGCATCAATGCTTGTAAAGCACTACTAATCCTAAAGATCAATGACAGGCTTTCTTCTAGTAGTACTGCTGTTGACCTGAGAGGTCAGTATTTCCTTCTTTGGGTAATGGGATTAGACTACTCTTGAATTATCATGAATACTGTTATTAGTATGAAGCATGGTGGCAAATCTCTATCATGGAGCCTGGAACTAGGATGAAAATCTAATGTAATATGGAAAACCCTAGATAACTTTTAAATGGGAACAGCTTCAGTCCCCACTAAACTGTATTTTGATTCATACAAGATGAGCGGTTGAATAGATCAAAACCCATTCTTTCAAAGTCTCAAGTAAGTTTTCCCATCCCTTTCTAAAATACTAATGTTGTCTGCAAGAGAGATTTTCTTTTCTTGAAAGGCAAGTTTGAGTCAAGACGTTTTTTGATGGTCTTTCATTTTATTGCGTTTAGAGTCTTAAGAAGCTGGGCTCTGATTGGGGAGGAAAAAACTTTGCATAACACCACCATTCTACACAGGAGTACAGTACAAGTATTGCTCGGCACTGGAGGATACTACTGATGGACAGTCTCTCTCTCCTTTTTTTACATGCCCAGTGAAAATCTGGGATGCCCACGAAACAGTGTGTCACTTCAGGGGTACTTGGAGAATGGTAGCTGCATAGAATAGCTTTCAGGATCAGGGCTTCAGACTTAAAAAATTACCTGGATGTAAAATGTAAGTACTTGCATTCGGAAGACTAGGTTTCCCAAGTTAAAGGGATAGGCATGGGAAAGGGGCTTGACAGCTTGTTCCCATTTGGGATTAGAATTTGAACTTCCTTGAGAGCTGGTGGAGTAAAACTTATTTGTTTGTCAGACTGAGAAAGGAGCATCAAGGAATATCATAATATATAAAGGAATTAGGAACTACACAGTACCATTACACAGTTCTTAATGCTTTTATACAATATGACATAACCTCTTCCCTCTTTTGTATTTGCCTTTTTTAATGAGGAATGCAATTTAAAGAGACACTGCTTTGGATGTTTTTCTTTCCAGCTACATCAAATCAAGTACTTGCACTAGCTTATTTTGTGAAGATTAAAGCCTTCCATCCATCACTTACTCATTTTTTTCTCACTGTGATCTGACTGTTTAGTTTTCTGCATGGTTTTTCTGTTGGCAGCTGCAGTTCATGATATATTGTATAATATGTTGTAATGTCATACAAGTTCCTGTTGAGAAAAGCTTTCAGTTAGCATGTTAATATCACTTGTCACTGAATACCTTCTGTTTGATGAATTAATACTATCTTTATTGGGGGGAAGATGCCTTCAATTATTTTTTAATCTGATTTTCATACCATAAACTGAATCTCCATTTGTCGCTTTTTTTGATTTGTGGTGACAAACATGATAGCTTAGCAGTTTGTTTTAATGTTTTTTTATTTTATCTCTTATATTTTTCTTCTCTAGTGTTTCATAATGGTTAACATGAAATGTTGCCATATTTCATTTAGTGTTTGTTGTTATGACATCATGGCTTCTAAACTGCCATTAATTTGGATGGTATATTAGTTTTAGCTGCAAGATTAAGCTTTATATATATAGTGTAAACATCAGTATAGTTCTTGTAATGGGATGTCAGGTAAGTCAAAACATTAGCTCAGATAGAACAAACTGTGCTGCTTTTTTAATTCCTTCCTCTCTGGTCAGTTGTAAAGGTTAATAATCTCTGGAGAAAGATAATAGGTCATGTTTAATGTAATAGCTTTTTGGTTTTCTGCTTTATCTGCTAACTTCAAAATCTTTCAAAGTAAGCTCATATAAACCAGATCTTAAT
>VZTL01057855.1:5108-16708 GCA_013400535.1 Scopus umbretta | reverse complement strand
TGTTTTTTTTTTTTTTTTTGTCTGCAGTCTAACAGATAGACTTAAAAATAGGATCAGGCACGATACAACAGTTTAAAGTCTTAGTCCAGCAATCAGCTTTCTGTTGTGGTGCTCTCAGCTCACAGAGCCCATGGGTGCTTGTAAAAATCTTTGCCCCGTGGATCTGTATGTGCAGTGTGATTTGCAGGATGAGACCCACTAGTCCAATTAGCAATCACTGCGTAGACGTAATGCTTTGAAGTACTAGCTGAGCTTAAATCCCGTTGACATCTTCAGGGTTAAGCACACACAGTGTTTCTTCAGGTTCTTTAGCACCTTGTGTAGGGGTTGTACTTCTCATACGGTGTCAGCAGGTAACACAAGAAAAGAATTGTAGTTTTTAAGAGTAAGTACTTTATTAAAAAAAAAAAAACCACCTTAAAATACTAATTAACTGATTGTGTTGTTTCGCTAACATTCTGAATGTGCGTGAGGAAAGACATTAATGTGTTGTCAGTCCATGAGAGCCAGCCTCAGTGCGCCCCAAGAGCTGGGACCTTCTTGTAGAGGCACCAAAGGTGCTGAAATGGTGATGGCTGCTCTTGGACGTGTTTAATGCAGCCTCCTGAAGGCAGGCAGGTCCCTCTCTGAGGACGCAGTGGTCTTGCATGGGCCGTTTTTCCAGGATTTCCATCTTGGTATGTAGAGGCATTTTTATTTTACAGCTGGCAGCCAGCCCAGCATGGAGGGTGGGGGAAAACAAACAAAAATGATTGTTTCTCCGGCAGCAAGGGCGATCTCTGTCAAGCCAGGGCTGCAGGAATGTATGCACATTTGTTGTGCGACATGCGAGGAGGGAGACAAAGTGCCCTCTAAAAATACTGGGAATATGCAGTCTGCCTTCTGAGATCTTTTTGCCATGCAGATGCAGCACTGAACAGGGAGCAGGGTCTCCTTTCTTTGCTCCCTCACTTCTTCTGGTACTTCTCGGTTAGACTTTTCAAGTTCAGAAAGAAGATTTTTGATCTCCTTTCATAGATTTTTAAATAGATGAGTAGGTGGTCCTGCCGTTGTTGTTTGATGTGAGAAGACCACGCTGAAGGACTGTTTCAGCAGAACTACAGGTTTCTACTGCCGGCGAGCCACTAGACATTGCTGTGTTTAAACCATAACAATAGCACTGCCTGTGCCCAGTCGTGTGTGCCAGGCTGTCACCTGTGTCTTGTTCAGTTGTCACATGCAAAGCCCAGGAATTTGTAATCAGAGCTCCTCCCCCTCAAAACTTCTTTCTTAAAAATAACTGCGGAAGGAGTTGAGTGAACCGCTGTGTGGCAGAAATGAAAAATCGGTGTATGTATTCTTTGTAATTTTACTTATCTTTATTCTTCTAATCTTTGCCCCTTGCCACACCAGTGCTGGCAACGGGTCTTCGTTCGCTCCACTGAAATTGGCTGTAACGGCCCGATTTGATTGAAAGCTCTGTCTACCTTTTGCCTCTCCACCTCATTTCCTCGTTACTGAAGAACATACAGCTGAGAAAGATGGTCTTAAAAATGAATGGTAATGAAGTGATGGGAATTAATAGCGATATGAAAAATTCAGTGGAGTATTTGGGATGCAGGAGACTACTCAGTGTGCTGGTTTTCAGGCAGTGCTGCGATTCAACACCATCAGAATTTGTCATTCTGTACGCTTTCCAAAGGCTTTGCATGCATTCATGCTTTAGCTGTCATAAACCAAGCAGGTAAATAAATAGAAATACTTTTTTTTTAATTTTCTAGAAGGGAAATAGTGTTTTTTCACTTCTTCAGTATTATGCCACAGACCAATTGTATAGAGAATAGATCCCGGACTCAGTTTCTAATGTTAACTCAGTACCCTCTTTTCCTTACAAATATGTAAAATTTAAATTCCTCTTTCCCCAATGTACTTCCTGTTTCGTTAGCGGCTTAGCTAATAATCCTATGTGGATGTTGCCCGGCTGGATGCTATAAGCATTATATCCTGAAGCATTCAAAGAAATTTTGCATTTCACATGTGTGAGTTTGGGAAAGAAAGATAGGACCTCACTTTTGCTGTGAAATTGTGAGCAGCTGCAGTGTGCAGTCGGTATGAAATAATCTCCAGCATTCTCTTTTGTTTTGTTACCCTTTGATATCAAAAGAATTGTGTGTCTTAATAGGTGGGATTTCAGGTGGTAATGTTTATTCTTTATTCTTTCTGCCATGGTTAGAATCCGGTTACGGGACTGTTCTCAGCTGGTACGGACCATAAGGATGCTTGGGTACGGGACAACATCTACAGCATCCTGGCTGTGTGGGGGCTGGGGATGGCTTATCGGAAGAATGCAGACCGGGATGAGGATAAGGCCAAAGCCTACGAGCTCGAGCAGGTATGTCAGAGTTTGGCATAAACCAGTATGCTGTTTGGTTCTTTTTCATATAGTAGTGGTTTTGAACGGTGCATTTGCATTGCTGCTGCGTCTAGGATCTGTCAGGGTTTTCCCATCTTGGAGTATGTGTCTTGTTCCTAAGACAGCAGCATCCATGCAGCATGTGGTGTGCAGTGTTCCCAGCAGCTTTCCAGCAAGCAGGATTTGGAGAACCGAGGGGCAGAGAGGCTAACACGTGAATTAAAATATAAACAAAACAAAGACTTGTAGGAGTCAAACTTCCATCGGTTGGGCGATTGTTGAAAATTAGGCTTCTGAGAGGTTTACCTAATACATCTCCCTCATGAGGTGTATTATGGAGCAGAAAATCAAGCCTAGGTTGCTTGGATCCTAGGGTAGCAATTTATCTGCTAGACCATTCTTCCCCGTAAGGAGAAGCATGCCATTTAAAGTAGCAGTCTTTGAAATGTGCACTTGTGTCGTCTCACGGAAGTCCTGGATGGTCTGTAGAGGTATTTGATCAAACCCGACAAGGCAACGATCTCCAAACTGGTAAGAGTCATGTGCTGGGGTATTGGAAGGGGAGGTAACTCACACAGTTGACTTCTCTAATCTGCAGCTGGGAAGGTGGGTATCAGAAGTGAGAGTGCAGAGGTGGGTTAAATGGGAGGTGAGGGAATGTTAGTGTCAGTGTCCTGCTGTTGTTTTGAAGGCACCGGGTAAATTTTCTGCTGACGTGTATTGCTCCAACCAGGAAGATCTGTGGTGACAGAATAACCTTGTATCAGTTTGCATGATTGTGTTTTAAGGCTATAATAATTTTTGGATTAAAAAATGGGGTTGATTTCTTTGTTTAAGACAAAATCTTGCACTTCTCTTTGTGTGCACTAAAGGCCCTTTCTTTACATTAGTCATCTGCTTTCTGTTGTACTGTATAAAGAAGGGAAGAAGCTCCACAGGTTTTCCAATCATGTAAATGTCTTGCAGTCATCTACCAGTGTTCCCTGGATCTGTCACTCTAAGAATCGTCATCATTATTATTATTCCTACCAGATGTAGCATTCCTCTTACTTTCTTAGCTGGATAGAAGGACCACAAAGAGCTGCTCCACGGTTTAGAGAGGGCCTTTGGGAAAAGATTTGTTCTCCTAGATAGAGAGGTGAGAATAAAAATCAAGTGTATTGAAAAAAAGGCATGTAAATAATTTAAGGCAAATTAGCGTGTTTTTTTTTTTAACCTTTGGCAGGACGTTAGTAGGGGGTGTGAATTTTGTCGCTTTTGAATGTTGTTTGTAACAGCTGCTGAGGCTGGCCCTGTGAGGGTGTCACTGGTCTGTTTTGTTCCTGCAGAACGTTGTGAAGCTGATGCGGGGACTCTTACAGTGCATGATGAGACAGGTAATGTCATAGGTATGAGTTGAAGTAGTACATGGTGCATTTACAAAGCATTTCATCTGAGGCACGTATTCCTCGTGTCTTTTCTGTAAAGTGATTTTTGTGTGTGTGTGTATGTAGACAGTGGTGTGGGGAGTCTTTTTAAAACTCTAGTTTTCTTGAGCAAAGCTCTAATCTTACTTGCACCTTTTTGAGATTGTGCTCATAGCCAATCACAGTTTTGCCTTTGCAAACTGATTTTCACTAAGATGCATACCTGTAACTGAGATCTGAGCTCAACAAGGTAGTTTCATTTTATTCTTTCCCAAAGAGATGCAGATTTAGCTGGAGCCTAAAGCTAGAGATGTGTTTAAGCACTCTGGTCAGTCAGTACATGCTTAAGTGAGGTAACAAAAATTAGGACCTCAAGTTTCTCCTCACCTAAGGGAAGGTGTTAATTTTTAAATAGTTTGGAGAATTTCTTCCGAAATGTTTCATACTTGAAAGTTGTCGTGTTTTTTAGGTAGATAAGGTAGAGAAGTTCAAACGCACGCAGAGTACCAAAGACTGCCTACACGCCAAGTATAACTCTGCTACTTGTGCCACGGTGGTTGGGGACGACCAGTGGGGGCATCTGCAAGTGGATGCAACTTCCCTTTACTTGCTCTTCTTGGCCCAGATGACTGCATCAGGTAAGCAGAAGATACTTCAGCCTTGACTGTTGTTGCAATCTCTTTCTAGTCTAGCTTTTATTTAAAAAGGAAAAAAGTTGTAACTAGCCTCAAAGACCTTTACGTAGTTATTCCTCAGAAGAAAGTAATATTTCTCTGGAAAAGAGATGTGGCTTAGTTAGGATTTCATGTTTATAGTAACTGCCCAGGCAGCGTCCGTTCCCTTAATGTTTGTTGGCGTGCTAATACATGAGATATTCACAGTCATGTCAGAGAAGAGTTTTGTGTTTGAAGACTACGTAGGGTGTCCTAACGGACAAGCAGGTTTCTTCAGAAAGTGGCGACACGGAGTCAGGTGCCAGTAGTGCCATCTGTGTTTCTTTTCTCACTGGTGCTGTTTTGTCTTGTGCTCTTCTCAACTGTACTCCTCCTGTGAGGATAAGGCTTTGTTTTCTTAACGTGTTTTTCTGTCCTCAGAGCCCCTTGCAGTTGACCCCTGCAGAGCGGGCGCCTGGTTGTCCTGGTGGTCCCTCGATAGAGCACAAAGTGGGTGGAGGGGTAGGGAGCTGTGGGAATTGGGATGCGCTGCTCTCAAGAGCCAGAGCTGTCTAGGCTGTCTCTGCTTTGTACCCACTGTGCCTGAATGCCACTCTGCCAGGGGTGGTTTTTCGGTGGTCTCTGAAACAGTATGAACCGGTGGCATTTGAAGCACTTTATCAACAGCAAATATTGAGGCTTGCTGCCTGATCTTTTGAAAGCGGCATGAGTTTTTCCAGTGGGCAGTAGTTGGTAGCAAATAAACAAAAGCATGAAACTCACTGAAGAGTAAATATTTCAGTTCTGATAAAGTATAATTACTCTCTTCCCTTCTTTTAATCAGGGTTACGTATTATCTTTACCCTCGATGAAGTTACCTTTATTCAGAATCTTGTTTTTTACATAGAAGCTGCCTACAAAGTTGCTGTAAGTAGTCATTTATATGTAAATCACCTGAACACTGCTCAGATGTGGGTGGAAAATTATTTATTGATGGAGAAGGAAAATACCAACTTCCTTTTCCATGAGAAGGTATCAGAACCTGTCAGTACTTTACATTGTGAGCAGCGTCTTTGGAGATGGTGGGAGGGCTGTGGAGGCTGCCTGGGTGAGGTGTACTTGTTCTATCATAATAGTTTTTCTTTATTGATAATTAATAATATTTCCTGATGTCTCCTTAAAATCTTATGGGCCTTTCTAAAAGAGCAAAGTGTTAACAAACATTTTGGGAAGTGACGAGTTGAAGGGGCACAGGGAGAAGCATGCACAGGGGTAAGGATAAAGGGCTTTGTGTGTTCTGTGAAGACAGTGGTTCATGACTGTAGACCTGATCTTGCTGGGGTATATTTTTATGTGCTGTTCTTTAAACATGAGGAGGGGCTCTTTGGAGACTTGGAGCCTTTTTTCCTCCTCTCTTCCTTTTTTTCCTCTCTTTTTTTCCAATAAACTGATTTCATGCAGGGGACTGGTTTTATTGTGGGGCGAGGGGGGAAAACATTGTTTCTGTATACAATCAATCCAATTTTTTCTTGATGGTGTTGTTGTTGCAGGATTATGGAATCTGGGAACGTGGTGATAAGACAAACCAGGGCATCCCTGAACTGAATGCGAGCTCCGTAGGGATGGCCAAAGTGAGAATGTCTTCCTGACACCTCCTTCGTGGCTGTTCTGTCATGCTGAAGGGCTCTGACAAACCTGATGGCTTCCTTTGCGTAGTCGTCTTGCCCACTGCGATAGTTAACTGATTGTATAAGAATTTTTGTTTGGGTGTGAGTGAGTATTTTTCAGTGTAAAATCCTTGTGATAATGGCTTTCATTGAAGGACCTCAGCACAGTTGTTCTGGGGATTGCAAGAAGGGTACCACCTTCACTGAGGCATGAATCTGAAAGATTCTGCAGTCTCATAAAGAGGCCTCTTGTTTTCTGTCCCTTTTTATTAATTCTCCAGCCCCAGTATTACATGTGATGTTTTCTTGGTAAGATTAAGGCAGATGTAGATTCTGGAAAACAGCAGAATATCGGTCTAAGAAATTATTCACAAGTAATTTAGAGAGAAAAATAAGTAAAGATGTATTTAAAAGAAAGTGGATATTTCTGCATCCCCCATAGCACAAGGTCATGGAGATACTAAGTGAAGCTTAGAAGGCCATAAATGTAAATGTGTAATTGACAGCTACCTTTTTTACATGGCGTCTGGGGGATTGACAGAAGCCAAATATCATTAAGGTCAAAGGTGTAGTTGCATTTTGGCAGGATTTATTAGTTACCAGGATCTTGTCTGATGGCAAGAGGGAGAAACTGCTGGTCTTGGCCACAGTTCAGCCGAACAGCGATGGGGCAGTGTCTGTGGGGGAGGTTATTCCTTAGCTGTCTAGTACAAATTTTTTTTGTGCTGAACAGCCTGATGCGGGTCGCTGTCGTCCCTGCACGACTTCTGGGTGCGTTGATGTCAGGGTGGTCTGCGGGACCTGCTGCACAGCTTTGCTTCTCTGCGGCTCCGAGTTCAATAAAAGTGCTGTTTGGGGTGGGGACAGGGGGTGCACGCTGGAGGTCCTGCTGCAGAGGGTGCGGTAGATGCTATTTTCTTTAATCTACCTTGAATTCTCCCTCTTAACATTTATCTTCATAACTGCTTTGTGTGGCTACCCATGGTAGCAGTACAGCACAGAGCGTATGCCTTTGAGTGGATCTGAGCGCCTTTTCTGCACCATTAAGACTGTCGATGGTCCTGGCTATCAATTCCTCAGCGAGGCTTTCTGCTGCTATCAGGAACATCTGTTGCTCTAGCGCTTGGCTAGAGAGAGAGGCTCTGTAGAGCCACTAAATCCATGTTTGTGTTGGAAGAAGAAAAATACCTTTGCCCCTCTGCAGAGCGATTAGGCAAGCTGCACTCCGCGATCCTTCCTTTGTCAGAGATTGGCATTACCGTGAACCTGCAGGACAAAAATAAGCATGGAGCAACACTCAGTGCTACCGCAACCCTGTGAATACACACTTTAGAGGACAGCTCTGCTAGCCTGACTCTGGCTATCAAGTCCTTGCTCTCTTCCTGCCACATTCCCTGTGTGGTGCTGCACAGCCCACTTCTGCAAAGCCAGGTTTGGTAGCCTGCTAGGTTAAAGTAGGAGTGCCCAAATGCAGTCGGCGGTTGGGCTGCTGGTGTCTTCACTAGGCAAATGTGTTATGGCCAAGAGGTGTGAGATATGGTGATTCACCCGTTGACGTGGAGCATGCTGTGCCTCGGTTGGCTGTGCAGAGAGCAGTCGTTTTGTTTCTTTTTCCCTCGGGAAGCGATAGTATCAGAGAGATGATGATGCTCTCTTCTCGTGGCACAGGTCTCTGCTGATTTTGGGGCGCCTTGAAGAAGCCTTCCTCATTGAACAGTCCTTCAGGGAGGAGGAGAGAAAGGCCACTGAATGGGGGGTTATTTTGGAATATAGGCAAGGAGAAGCATTTATTACTAAGCACTTTAATATTTAGATACTATCTCAGTGGAAGCCCTGCTCCCCATTGTTTTGCATTGTCTTTAAATTTGAAAAAGGGTCACGAGCACATCAGTTCGCTACCCTACTAGTGGAAAGACACTTACTTTTTCTAAAATATTGCCAAGCTTCCCTTTAAAGATGAAGAAATGTCTGTGGAGCAAAATTCTGTCTTGCATGATTTCCTTCAGAGGATAAGCACAGGTGCTAGGGTGTATACTTGGCTTAAAAGGTATTTAATGGTTTTGTGTTGTTGGTTGGTTTTTTTTGAAGGCTGCTTTGGAAGCAATTGATGAACTAGATCTTTTTGGAGCTCATGGAGGACACAGATCCGTGATTCATGTTCTTCCTGATGAAGTAGAACATTGTCAGGTAAAAATTAGTCTTCTGTTTCCTTTGTTAGGGGAAAACACAATGCCCTCTCCCTTTTGTTTTTAAATGAAATGTTGATTAACTAAACCAAGAACTTAACGTAATAAGAATGGCTTCAGACTATGCTGTTCACCCTGTTTCTAGTATGTCATGTGAAAGTGAGTGGTGTGAAGTATTCTCATTCTAACTCAGTTAGAAATAATTATGCAGTGAGTTCTCTTTCAGTCTGCAAATAGTATAGTGTATTCCTTTTGGACTTGACATAGTCTTTTGAAGTAGGTAAATTGTTTTACATCCCTCTCTCCTGTTCCTGTTTTGCTCAGTCTATTCTATACTCCATGTTGCCAAGGGCTTCCACATCAAAGGAGATAGATGCTGGCCTTCTCTCTATTATTTCTTATCCGGCTTTTGCAGTGGAGGATCTAAACCTTGTTAATGTGACCAAGAGCGAAATCATATCCAAATTGCAGGTAAGCGTTTTCTTCATTTTTATTTCCTCAGAGGGAAAGAGAAACAGAACCTCCCTTTCTTAACTGAAAATTGTAATTAAACAAGGGTTGGCAGACTTGGTGCATCTGCGCGTGGAAGAGAGGGAGGAAAATGCCTAAGTGACACTTAAAACTCAGCACATACTTTTACGTTGATGTTAGTCTGTGAGGAGGAACAGTATGTGAAGTTTTCTATCATTTTGTCTGTTTTTACAGGGCCGCTATGGCTGTTGTCGCTTTCTCCGAGATGGTTACAAGACACCCAGAGAGGTATTTCTGATACATATTTTCAGTAGACATCAGAAAAAAATTTATCTTTTGCTTGTAGACATTTTTTGTCTAATTTATGTGAAGGTGTGAAGTTCTGTTAAGATGTTAAGACATCTTAGTGGATTCAGAGATAATCCAGGTATCCACCCTAGAAATGATACATATCTGAAGGAGGCTAAGGGTTTGAAAACCAGTTATTAAGGACAGAACTTAATTAATAATGGTGTAAGAAATGAACCCTTAGATATGCTTAGGGTGTCCAGGCAGAATTGGTGTCTCTGAGGCGTCCCAAAATATTTTTGAACCGAGGCAGAGCCAAGATTATGTGGGTGTCACCTAGATTCTGAGGTTGGGAAGGGTTGATTTGTCTAGGGAACGATTAAATGAGTTTGAGACTGAATGTGAAAAAGAAGTCAGGAGGCTGCATGGAAACTATTTCTGGTGGTTTTATCGTGGTTTTTTTTTGTTTTAATTACCTGTATAAAATAGGCTGCCATTATGATTGGAATGGGAGTGACTAATTTAGCACTGTGACTAAACCGGTATGGTTGAATTTCTAGGATCCAAGCAGGCTGCACTATGATCCTGCTGAGCTCAAGCTCTTTGAGAATATTGAATGTGAGTGGCCGGTATTCTGGACATACTTGCTAATTGATGGAGTATTTAATGAGGACAAAATTCAGGTGAGGAAAGAAGAAATTACTTTCAATGGAAATGCAAAGCCATTTACCCACAGCATTCTGTAGCTTTGTTCCGCGTTTACTTTGGGTATCAGTTGGATACCCCATCAGCAGGATGGGAGTAATCTTCAGCCAATCCCACTTTCCCCGGGAGTTCATGACATGGTAGAGGCTGCGGTGTTGTGCACACTGGGGCCTTGTTGCCCTCTCTCTACTAGGTTGAGTTGCTCTGTTAGCTGGTGTGGTCAAACTGGCCTGAACGGGGTTAATTTGCCTGGTTCTGTCTGATTGCCAACCTTGATGCCCCTTTCCCGATTACTGCAGGATGAGACCAGCTTCTTTTTCCCCACAGTCTCTCTGGCTTGGCTGCTGAGAGCAAGATTCATAGCAGCTTCGGTCCTTTTGTACTTTCAGGGAGATGTGGAATTGGATTATGAGGAGCTATTTCATTTTCAGTAGTATCCTAAGTTAGTTGATGATTCCCTAAGTTACTTCATGCCTCTACTGTGTCAAGCATCCAGTGGTCAGGGGATCCAAATCAATTGTAGCCCTCCAAAGGTTATAGTGGCACCTGGAGGGTATTGGTGAATTAAAGGGCGACAAGTGATTTTAAATCGCCTAGTTTGCAGAGGGACAGGAGACTGCTAAACATAACCGCTTAAAAAATAAAACGGCATCAGAAACAAAGCAGGGAATTTCAGACCAGAAAGCCGTCTTTCTGTACCAGATGTTGTAAATCAAGTGACGTACTTAGAGATACTAGAAATGTCAGTTGCTTTCCTGAACACAGTAAAAATAGTCTGGTGGAGAGAGAAATGGCATTATTTCAGGGAGGGCGGGGGGGGGATCGGGAAATCAGAAAGTTTGCTGAAACTTCAGTCATGTCAATAAAATACTACTTCACAAAGCAGTCTCTAGAATTTAGTTGGATTGTCTGGGACAGTGTGTACCTGGTTGCCTTTATGGTGTGCACACGGGCTGTGCTAGGGCATGGTCAGACCAGGCAATTGCTCCTGGTTCCCACCATTTAAACATAGCTGAATGACTCGCTGAGACACTCAGGTGAGTGTCTAGTCTTTCCTAATTACTGCTGCAAACAAGTGGTTGCAGTGGCAGCAGTTGTTAGAAAAACAAGCGCCCTGAGGACTCAAAAAGAGTGGAGAAGGGCAGGATACTGAAAATATCAGTGTACAATAATATGAACTTGTGGGTACCTTACCTTGCGTGTTCCACTGTACTTGGAAAGGGATAGCAGAAATAGGATTTCAGAGGCAGGTGCTGGTAGATGTTTTCAAGCAGAAAACATCTTCCCTGTAAGTAAAAATTTGGAATGGGATAGAAATGGAACAAAATAAGGGATCTGGTAAAAAAAATACTAAATGTTCTTTATTTTGTATCAGTCTGGTATTCCTCTTCATAATATGTTGTCTAACAACACAAGAACAAGAGGATTTTCTGTTTGGTTAACTTAGATATTTTTTTAAACACTTTAAATCTATTTAAGTTTTCCATGGGGCAATTTCTTAAGCGAATCAGTTAAAAGAAACTGATTTCCTTATCCTGCAAAACAGAATTCAAAAAATCATAGGCAAATGGGCATGATAGAAAGCCAACAATTTATACAGCTTACACTTTTGTGGATATTAATAGTCCTGACATCCATGTCACTGTATTGTCATCCATTGCAAGTTTTCATGTAGGATTTGTTCCACTGACTTTTTGATAGGAATATGCTAGAACTTTTGTACTGCAGTGGTGTGTTACAGATTTTAAAATGTGTGTGCACGTTTCTGAGGCTGATAATATTGAGATGCTGGAACAGTCTGAGAATTTGAACCCTGATCTTCCATAGCAAGT
>VZTL01057850.1:0-27478 GCA_013400535.1 Scopus umbretta | reverse complement strand
TATTTTTATTATCTCTTTTTTTTTTTTTTTGTGACATCTGTTTTGTTTCAGCTGTCTGGGATAGGAAATGAGGAGCACTTTCATAGCTGAATTGCCTGTCTTTAGCATCTACAGGTACCATTCATTTTCCAGCTGAAATATTGTTTTGGAATGTTGTAAAATGATACTCCCTTTATGTCTCAAATTATTCCTACAGTGTTGGTGAAAAAACTGAGAAACACCTAATTCTGAAACATAGTCATAGGACCAGATCACAAGTGTAATTCAGTGCTCTATATATAATGTTTTTCCCCTGGTTATTCTGATGATGAAAGAAGTGCTGGGAATTTATGAACTTGTTTAGCAAGTATGTTTTTTGTGGGTTTTTTTAATTCATGAAGTGGAAAAGTGAAGATGGGACAAGTCCCTGCAAACTGATACACTACCTGATCTGGCCAGAAAAAAGTAGTTCTTCATGGAGTCCAGGTTTATTAACAGGGATAATATTTTTATTCAAGCCTATATGAACCTTCACAGCTGGATTTTTCCCCACAGCTGATCTAATACTCAGATTAATTCTGTAAGGCATGCCCAGTTCAGACTGTAGGCAGACATGCATTCAAACTCTCCTCAATCTTGTGCCTATTCTCACCTATGATTTTCCCCAGTAACATAATAAGCCAGCTGCATGAGTGAGTCAGAAAAATTACCTAGCACTTTGCTAGAAGAATCGATCTAGGAAGGGGGTTTAAGGCAAATTTTGCTGGGTTTACTGTTATTAAGGAAAAAAACAAACAACCAAACACAACAGATAAATCCATTGTAATTTACACCTTCTCATGCTGCGATTAACAGTGTGTTCAGAAAACTTCAAGATCACAGGTACTCAGATTCACTGAACATCAAGCTATCACTCAAGGTGTCACAAAACTGTTATTGATTCAAACTCTCCTCTGATTACAACTTTTCAAAATTCAAATCTCACCCACTAAGATTATTGAACAGAATTTGAGAAAGGCCAACAATACCGTTTTAACATTCAGGTGCTTTGTTATTTCGGACAGTTGAGAAGAGAAGGAGCATTGAATCTGGAACCACTTCAGAATACAGACCACTGTTAAGCTCAGGCTGTCTGAAAAATGAAGACAAATTAAAGAAAATGGAAAGTGATTTCCTGTTCCCTGTGTGCAGAATTACTTGACCAACATTGTGAAAACTCTAACATTCATAACTGCAAAAGTCATTAACCAAGTGTTCTCCAGCTTGAAGAGGTCTTGTTTCCTACATCTCATCAATACTTAAGAGATGGGACAAGACTGAACTGCTATTTTTGACCACCATTCTTATGCCAAATTTTGCATTATGACCTCTGAAAAGCATTTGCTTAATTAATATATGAAGTAGATTAAATTAGTCACTTCTGCTCAAGGTTTGTTTCTTTGTGGTGGAGAGCAGCTTTCTGTGGTTGTTGTTTTTTTTTAATTAATACTTCAGAGCAACAGCTAAGAATGGGCATATTTATTTCAAGAAGACAAGTCTGAAAGGTTGAGGCAAATGAAAAAAGAAGGCTTAGAACAGTAGCTCCTACTTTAAGTATAATTAGTTTTATTCGATTGTTATTAATAACTGTAGCACATTTCATCTGAGATCCAAAAGCTTCATCAATATTATTGCCTGCTGTGTACTGGTGGTAAAACTGATTGTTAAGAAAAGTTAAGTCCAGCATTTACCGTTTTTTTTTTGTTTTGTTTGGTTGTTTTGTGTTTTTGTTTTGTTTTGTTTTTTAAATAGTAAATGAAATAAATGCTGAATCTAAGTTCAAGCCCAGCTTGCCTGCATCTGTGTATGTGTAGGGCATGAACTGGACACTCTCTGCCACCAGAGTTTCAGTCCATGCATTATGCCTGCTCCCAGCTCATGACAAACAGCCGTAGCACAGCTTGCTCTTTTGTCTTGTGGCTGCGCCAGACCTCATTAGACTCCTTTATTTCATGGTTATGCAAGAAAATGATGGCAAGAAAATGACTGAAAGACAGTGGTGGTTGAGGCCTGAATCAGATTGCTGAACTGTATCTACAGCATAACACATGCGTAGGTACCTAAACCTAATACCGTTGTGGCAGGAAGATGAGGAATTACTTACCTGCTTGCCTGGAAATTGCATTTGCTTCTTCCAGCCAAGCACCCTGCTTCTCTGTGGCCACATTTAGGTAAGCATGAACACAGCTGTATCCCAGAGCAGATCATTTTTTAACTGGTATGCTTAGTTCACACTGAGATAAAACTATTTTGTTGTTGTTGTTGGCCAGTACGCTGGTATTTGAACTTGTGGGGTAAGCAACTCTGTCTTATTCTGTGGACTAACAGAGAACACGAGCTCTAGACCAGGCTCTGTAGTGCTTTTCAACACTATGCTCACTTTAAAAGGGACGGAAGAAAAAACAAAACAAAAGAGAAAACATTTCCATATCTATTGTTTTAGGGGCTCAGAATCAGACTTTTGCCTGGTGTCATGTGTATCAATGGAAAGAATGTGGCAGGGCTGCAGGCTGTCCTGTCCTTCTCCCAGTTTCCATTTAAAGGCCCAACACATTTGAGAACAAAAAAATCTGTTTCCTATTTTCTGCACAATAGGGATGCAACTTTTAGCTTCAGGGGACAAAAAAATCCCAACAACTCAAAGCAAAGTGCATAAGTTCATGAAACAATCCTCAGCACAAGAGAGACCGCAGAAACTAGAAAATTCAATAGGAGACACATAGTGCAATAAAATTCGCCAGATGTGAAGTTAACATAGTGGGAGCCAGGGGACTTGCAGGTCTGTTCTTGTTTTCTAGCAGCTATTTCCTGGGTGCCTTTGAGTAAGTAAAAGAAACCTCTCTTTAGCTGGCTGTGGTTTGTTCAGTCCCTGACTCTACAAGTCACACACTTTTTGTGTTGCCTCAGATTACCAAAGTGGGGGCAACAGCAGTCCATTTGTCTATTTGTGCTCCCAGTTCCTTACAGCAAGTACTTTTTGCTTTCTTTCTGCTTTTATATAAACACAAGGAAGGCCTTGATAAGACCGAAATAATGGTCTTAACACAGGGATCTGATCCTGAGCATCCTGACCTACCTTCAAAGTTGACCCTGGTTTGAGTGTGGGGTTGGATCAGATTTCCCCACCAACTTAAATTAGACTATGGTTATATTTCACAGCAATAGAAATTCAGTGTGTGTTTTAATAAGCAGACAGATTTGTCATAAAAGTCTGCACATTGCCAAACTCCAGCTTTGGGATCCAGACAGCTTTCTACATTTCCTAAAGCCTTCTTGTTGGACATTACTCATGGTGACTCCCACATACATCTTGGATTCAGCAGGCTCATAGATCTGTGTACAGTTGGTGGGCCATAACCCATCTCTCACATTAAACAGGAGGTGCAGTTAAGCCTATTTTTGATGCGAGATATCTAGTAACAGCAAAGACAATTTGTGAAGGCAACCAGTCACTCTGAGAGCTAGCGTCTTCATTCCCTCCCCAGATAATTGCGGGTGGAGTAACTAGAGATTCTCTGACTTGGAAAGGCTTTGAGCAAGTCTCCCAGTGGTGGCAGACCTGGAAACCTTGAGCAAAAAACTTACCCCCTGCAATTAAGGAGCTCTGCTGTGTTTAGCAGAAAAGGATGTTGCATGCATTGCCTGTGAGCAAACAGCCACCAGAGAATATACTGAATTTGTAGCATCCATCTCCCCTCCCCGTGAAGCAATGCATCAGGTGTTAACTAAATGCTGTGACTGCAGAACATAAGTGAGTTTTCCACATGAGTAGAAAAAAACATCTCTTGCTGTGTGTCCGAAGGAAGTCCGTAGTCACCTGTTTGCTTGTGTTGTTTCTGTGAGGAAACATGGCAAAGAGCCACAAAAAAACTCTCAGATTGGTTAGGATAGAAGTGAAGCAGCAACAGGGAGGTTCAATATGTCTGGGTAAAACAGAAGCGCAAATCTGAGACAATTACAACTAAGCATTACAGTCTGGAAGCAGAAAGTTCATTTCTGACATCAAAAAGTTTCATCTCCCCGAGACAGGTAGAAAGAATCTAAAGCAGAAAAACTACCTCTGGCCAATTGCAATGATGTTTCTGAATTGTCCATCATCTCCAAGTCCTTGGATCCAAGGCCTTCATATACATATAGTAATTTTTACAGACGCCTTTTTTTTTGGATGACTGAGTTGAGACATGGAAAAAGGCTGTAGTTTAGAAGGATCTGTGAATCTATATTCTGGAAAGATTAATATCAGTGTTTGCAAATTTAAAAACAAAACAAAACAAAACAACCCAATGGATAATCCAGATATTTTATTGCTGGCTTTTCAAAATCAGAATACAGAAAATTATAGAAACTTTAAAAAAAAAAATTCGTAAACATGAGAAGGTTGGTGAGTATTAATATTCCAAATCAAACAGTGCCTTGGAATCCTAATTAGCCCTTATTCTCTTTCTCCCACATATACACACAGATGCTTAACTTCTGGCTACAGATCTGGCTTCCTTCATTATTAAAGGGGGAAAAAGATCCTAAATGATCTGCAGAGCTCTGCAACACCCAACTAGGTCTCCCAGGAGGAGGTCACTTTTTAGAGATGGATGCTACAAATACAACTCAGCTTGGCTGGAAATCCAGTGTGAGAATTTCAGGGCGACTTGTGGTGTCATGCACTCAGGCAGCTACAGACATACTGCTCACATGGTTTTATATTAGGGGACATTTCAATCTACAAGCTTCAATCTACAAGCTGTCCGCTGGTTTACCATAACATTAATTCTGGTCACGTCTGTGAATATATATCAAATTTCAGGCTCTCACTGCAACATTAGGTGGCACATAACTGAAAATTAAAATGGAAAAGCTTAAGTGACTGAAAAGACTATGGAGAACTTTTAATATCTGTGTTGTACTGAGAAACTGTTAGTTATCCAGTGGCCTCTTATTCTGCAGTCATCTTGGACACAAGTGATTATATCTGCCCTTCCATCTTAAATTTGGTAAAGGGCAGAAGGGAGAAACAAGGAAAAAGAATGAACAGCCAGAATAACGACCCCTTAAATTTATATGGTGCCTTGCATCCCAATATTACCTACTTCAGGGATGATAATGAGACCCATTAGCAAAATGCAGATACTCCTGGAGCTAAATATATATTCATAAATGGAGTGAGAAAGACCAGAGCTTCTTAGAATATCATCAGTTCTGTCAGCAAAGAAATTTATGTGATACATACATGCATTAACAGAAGCAGACAGGTAATCACACCCTATTTCTAGCAAACACAATCCTCAGCCTGCTGGCTAATTATGACAGCAACAAACCCCCAAATTCTAGACACCAAACAGTAGTCTGAACAGCATTTTTTGAATCATGCTGGTTCAGGCTGGATGAGGCTTCAGAAGCCAAAAAGGCATTCAGAGCTACCTTTTTAATCTTTCTATTTAATTTTTAAATCTCTTCTTCATCCTCACCCTTAAAAAAAACCCAAATAGACAACACCACCACCAAGAAACCCTCCAACTACTATGTGCCCTCCACCTTTTGCCCAGCATAACAGAACATCCATCTGAACTGACCTACACCCACCCTTCGGTGAGATGCCTCCTCTAACTTCTGTGGCGTGCTGCATCCCAAAGCCAAAACCTCTCCAATAAGAATGAATTACCCCGTACAGTTTCTTGCTAAGCCATTATGTGCTTTGGTGGCAAAGGTACAACAGACTAGGCTGCAGTCAGAAGTTCTTCTGACAGTCAGTGCTACTGATTTTTGTTAGCTCCCTGATTAGATTGCAAAATGATTACAGATATTAACCAGGCAGTGCTTCACCTGGCTTCCTATCACACTACAGATTGTCCACCTGAGTTTAAGTTCTAGCAGGTAGCTCCTATTTCATATCCATGGGACACAAAATCTTTCATTCTTCTGAGTCCTAGGATTCACAGCTCACCTTCCTACCCATGGGATTGCTTGCCTTACTGAAGGAGAGCAGCAGGATCCATGCAGTTGGCACACTCACTTCAATTCCACGTTCACATGAAAACAGTTCCTGACAAACACACATGCAGACACACACACTCACACTTCCCTAGTGCCACTTAATGGACACATGGGGCAGAAGAAGAGAGGGAGCAGCTCTGAAGGTTTCTTTGTCCTGTGGTATGTCTGCTATGAACTAACATGGCTGCAAATGTAATACTCATGTATCAATATCATCCCTTGAATGTGAAAATATGAGACCCAACACCTTGAAATTATGGGACCACTTCCAATATTTACCTATTTTTAAACTTAACAACCTTGGCAACATCTCTTACAAGCATCACTGCCTAGTTTAAAAGATCCCTTGTGAGAGAGCCACATATTAACTGCAGGGAAATACTGAAGTCACTTGGCTGCAGTGAAACTGCAGGGGTTTAGGGTTTGGGTTTTTTTTTTTTTCCCACAAAGCAAATGATTCCTGTCAGGATTCTTGTTTTTTTTTTCTCCTGAGAATGGATTGTTTTTCACTGTAGTTACATTCCTACTACAAAAGGTTTAGCTTTTTAAAGAAACAATTAGAAGTTATTACATTTCATATGTAAAGAAAGGTTGCATGAAAAAGGGAATTCCCCATTAAAAAAGTGCATTAGCCTATGAGAAAGATATTTTTATATATGCGTGCGCGCGTGTGTGTGTATATATTTAAATTTCACCAGCTTTGTGAAAGATTTTTGTAGGGTAAGTTGGCTAGAAATCAGCCCTGAAGCAGCTAACATAGCTGAAATGCTGAGGAACAAGGGCAAATTACAATGGATGAGCGAAGCAACAGTTGGACTCTCTTCAGAACTACATATCTGTGCAAGGCCACACACATTCAAGAATTTGGGGCGTAAAACCAGTAGGATGTAAACCTGTACTCACATCTTTTTTAAACGCACCAGCGAGCAGCTCTGCCTGCAGGTGGTGGAACACCTCCAGATGCTGTGAGGGCAGCTCCGAGCACCTCAAAAAGCATCTCTTCTCCCCGGACATTCCCAGAGAGCAGCTGGCAGCCATTTGGTGCAGCTTGTTACTGCAAAGGACCCCAGGGAAGTTAGTACTTTGTACCACAGTGCTTATGAACGTCAAAGCTGTGCTTGGCAGTGCTTTCTCACTGTGCAGAAAGGCCCAGTGTAACTCACAACTGGACTACATCCTCATCTAGCTCTGGCCAGTCCTGTACAGGCAGAACAGTTAGTCTTTTTAGCACTATTATTAATAATAATATTCCTAGGCTGCCTGAGACAGCAGGAAAAGGGGGCTTAAGATATCCTTTAAAAGAGACAAGCACACAGCTGGCTGCTGGCAGCCATGCGAGCATCAAAGGGCTTGGAGTGGAGGGGGGAGCCAGAACCATGCACGAGGGAGGTATTTTTGTGGCAGGCGCTGTCCCAGAGAGACAGGGCGATGGAAACATCACAAAAGGATTCAGAAATACAATTTCAGGATGGGAGAGCAGAGGCAAGGGAACTATTAGGAAATATCAACTTGCACGGGAGAAAGGCCGTGAAAACTTGGTGTCAGAAATAGCGCAGAAGCTCCTGAGTGGGGCAGGAAAGGCAGCTGCTGAAGACAAGAAAGCAAGCAATGGCCATGACAGAAATTTCTTCAACCACGCACAGCTGGGCAGAAACAAACAGAGCCATTATATGCTCATGCATTAGTCTAAAACAGTGTTAAACTGAGAACCTAAGCTAAATTGGGGGGTGGATCAGAGAGTGCGCTGGAGAAACGCTCCTGCGACGCATAGCTAAAACCCTAAGGTGACCTATATGCCTATGTTACAGTCCTGCTAATCTCTGCTGGATCTCTCCTGCACACACTGAATGCTGTGCTGACAATCTGAGCTTACTGAGGGACTGAGATTTCCCTGGAAATATTAAGGGTATCATTAACCTTTTTTGTTGCCATGAGCTTGAAGTTGGCTCATCCAAAGGCCTAACACTCCCTTCCCATACACTCCCTGCTACCCACCACACAGACACAGATATGCCGAATTTTGACCCTTGCATCCATTTCCTTCCACTCCCCCTAACTCTTCACAGCTTTCGAGTTACACCAGTCTTACCGCTCTGCCAGAAACAGCAACCCAGTTCCATTGGCAAATAACACAAGGAAACTCAGCCCAGCCAAGGCATGCGCTTCTTCATTTTTATTCTGTACATTTCCACACAAGTCACAATACAGAAAAAGTGTCCAAAAGGAACAATAACCATCTCTTTCACTGTATACAGATTTCCTCCTTCCCCCAGTTTAAAATCTCCTTGTTTAGCAACACAGTGATCAAGATACTTTGTATAAATAGGAAATGCAAGAAAATCAGGGAAGAAAATACTTTCTCACTTTGTTACAAAACCCCCCTCCCCCTTCCCATATCCCCCTTCACTGCTGATTACCTGGACCCTGATTCTCTGTTAAACATATAGCTTCATTTCATGGGTGCTGCTGCATGCCTCGGATTCTTTTTGCCAGCTGGCAGCCTCATGATGCACAGCTCCGGGGCATTATGCATGGGGTCAGGCAGCATAAAAGAGCCCTTTGTGATGTTATTACAACTCCTGGAACAGATGTGGGTTCAGATAATAGGATATGTACAAATACTGGAACTCTGGATGCCCATGAGCTGAATATGTGCATTTGTTATTTGACTTTACTGCTCTACTAAGGGGACTAAATACATTATGGAGTGGTCCAGATTCTGGCCTCTGACACACCTTGGTTCATTTGGAGTGAATTCAATGCAGAGGAGATCAGGAGCTATCCTTCATCCTCCCTCTATCATCTCCAGGAAGCAGCAAGTGAATATCCACTACATAGCCCGATGGAAACTCAGCCTTTCCGTCATGAGCCTGTTCATCACCATCCTGCATGACGGTAACTCCTTCTTAGCCTTGTTCCTTTTTACAGGAGACAACTCTAGTTGCCTAACTCTTTGCTAACTGTCGTCCTCGTTCTTTATCGATTTTCATCTCTCATTTGCCAAATGGCCAGAGGAGGTGCTAGTATGAAGGCCAGAGAGTCTGCTCCCTCAGATGTTTGGCTTCGTTCCCCAGAAACTTTTTGCATCAGCACACTCAAGTGGTGATTTCTGGGCTGCTGGACAAGATAATGTGATACCTCAATAACAGGATAGAAGGGACAGAAAGAGGTATTTCTGAGACAGGCTCTCCCAAATGAAACACTCTGTGCTCAATGAACTCAATATAGTAGAATACAACTGCTCTAAAATTTAGCAAAATATTGTCCTCTGGAGGGAGGGAACCACCTGAATGCTTTCATTGAGTGGAAATACCACCTGAGTTAAAATTTTTAATACAAGATAGCTCAAACATGGAAATTAAGCATGAAAAGTGCAAACGAGCTCATTGGAAACTTGTCATCCTCCAGTACTCTTTACTATCTCAATTTAAGCCAGATAAACTAAAAAGCATGGGACAGGGCTACTCCCACTGTCCTTCAAAAAATGGTTCTAAAAGAAGCAGGTTATTATATGAGAGTGACATTACAAGGCACGACAAAATATACAGCAGGTTTTGGCCTTGCAACACAAAGCATCTTACCTGTGTGTAAATGGGGAGATGATATTATCCCCATTTTGCAGCTAAGGAAACTGAGGCACAGGAAGGTTAAATGACTTACCCAAACTGACTCAATGACAATGGCTGGAATAAACCCTCAACTCTTTGATTTTGTCTCTTCTGCTCTATCCCTTTGACCATAATACCTCCAAGAGACGTGCTGATGAATTATGACACACGGCATGTGCTTTCCCTATTCTGTGACACAACCATGTGACACACAGTTAGACTTGTAAACTATCATAAGACGGAAGCATTTTTAAACACAGTGATTGGTTTTTTGCATAACCTTTATGTTTTGCAATAAAACAACAGGTCAGTTCTTGCTCAGAATAAATCCCCACTGAGCTAGCAGTGACAGCCTCATAAACCAGATTCAGTCCTTACGTACATTGCATTTTCATTAGCACACACTTGCAGCTTGATGAGTATGTGTGTCCAAAGGAGAATCATGTTTCCCGACAATGCACCCTGTTCTTTCCCAGTGAAAGGCTGCAAAGCCATAGTTGTTCTAAAAGCTGTGCAGAAGCAGAGTAGCAGTAACAGCAGCAGAAAGGAAGGCCTGTAGTTTGTGGCAAAATGTTCTGCTCACTGACTCAGAGAGGACACTCAAACTTCCACGGACTGCCAGAAGGTTTGTGTGGGAGTTGCGGAACACGAGTCCTTAGCAATATCATTGGCTAGACTTTCCAAAATCTTTCAAAAGCCTCCTGCTTCCAAAAAGCCGGCTGCATCAAAAATGACTGGCACAGGCTTTACAGCACAAAGTAATGCGGGCAGAAGAAAAATAACCTTCAGTTCATACTGTGAAAGCATGTTTCACCTTGCAGAAATTTCTACAGAGAAACACTGGCAGTCATATTCCACGTTCCCCTCCCTGATGTGCTGCACCCTGACATGCCAGTGGCCAAGACTGGCAGCTCCCAAGTCCATTTGGAAAGGGATTTTAATCCTTGATTATTTCCTTTTCCAATAGAGTTACAGGACACAGAGCATATGCAGCCCACGGTGCGAGGGCAGCTAGATGGCTGCCGTTACAAAGGGCAGCCATTACAAAGGGCAGTCCCACACCGGCTGCTTTGAGAGGAAACAGGCAGGAATTTCCATCCTGGGGCTGCCCCCTGCCCCAGCACCAGGAAGAGAAACAAAAAGAACTTGGAAGAGCCCTTAAGAAAGGAAGGCAGCTCCTACAGGCTTACTGGCGTCTGTATTTTACACTCTGCCTGGCACATGGTGGAGTGTCTGGAATAGGTAGCCTCCAAAGAGATGTTACTTTTGCCAGTAAGGCAATAGTTCGATCTTTCTGCACATAAGGCATCCCTCCCTGTCCCTTTCCTCAGAGCTGTGAGGTGCAGCAGTAAGCTCAAGAGAGAAAAAGCTCCCAAGAGCGGCTTAGTGCTTTGAAGGCTCAGCCACTTATGTCATTTTCTCACAAAGCCATTGTATGATCGAAGGAGATAGAGAAGAATCACTCTGGAGTGACACGTAAATGGAACGGAAAACCTGATAAGCTTCTGCCATCTCTCTGTGATTTTTCTGAGATACATACCGAGCAGAAAACCATATGGTAGCAGAGCCAGACATTTTGCACGAGACCAGCACATTCGCTCACTGGTTGGAAGCAGCTGCCGCTTCTCGCAAGCACATCACGGAGTAACACAATCACATTTGCCCAGGCAAAGATTATTTAACAGGAAAATCGCAAAGGGAAGGAACATGATAGTAGACCAAAAAATATTTTTTTTTTCCTGTTGATACTAAAACTAAGTCTGAAAAGGTTGAAATCAACCCCTCAAGTATGAAATAATGATGCTTCATTATGATGTCCATCGTGCTTCCCATTTTCTTAATCTTGAGACATTATAGCTACCCTCAGAGGTGCATTTAGTGCTGCATGTCCAACTCACCCTTAGTACAGCAGAATTTCAACATTCCCTGCCCATGGTTGGGCACGGTCAGAGGAGATCCAGCCGTCTGTGATGCTAGTCAAGCAGAAGTATCCCAGAGGCAAGCACATGAGCGGGATTTTGACCTTTCCAGTCAAAAATGAAGGTAGCATGAGCTAGGGAAAAAAAAGAGGTCATTGAACAGTAAAGACTTCAGTAAGGAAGGTCTGAAGAGCACAGAGCAAAAACAGGGAAGAAGCAGCAAAGAGCATTCAAGATTATTTTAAATCAAATTTAAGTCAAATTACGTTCCATTTCCTTCCTGCCATTAGCTGCCAGCAAGCTCACTTTTTTTGTAGCTTTGACATGAATGTACTGCTCCCACATGCCATGGAGATAAGGACACTATTACAACAGTGGCAAGACCACAGGAGAAAACAACTCGCAACTGCGTCCATCTCCTATTAAACCAATCACCACAACAACAGTTTTCACGTTCTGATCAAAAAGAAAACAACAAACAACTGGTCCTGGGAAAAGGGCTGAAGTGGGGGACAGGAGAGGGAAGACAGCTATTCACGTTGCGTCCTATAGTAACCATTGCTTTTCATGTAGCATTGTTTCCATCCATTTGGAAGGAAAACCTCAGGTATGGCTAAGGAGCAGGGAGAGGTGTCATTGCACAACTTAGGGCTCATGTCCCACTCCATGAAGCCTCAAGATTTGCAGATAGGAAGGGTTGCCCCACCAGTCTGTGAGGTGATCCCTGTGGGGGCAGGAACAGGATGCCCCCTGCAGATGGGTGACATAAATATTGGGACCAGTGAGCTTGGAGAAGAAATGCACCCATCTGACTTTATTAAAAGTGGATACATCTAATTGTGGTATGTAAATATTCATTACAGTGATTTTCAGTAGCTAGCATTGCAACTCCCTGACCAGAAAACAGAAATGCTTGTGGAAACCATTGTGTTTCTTTCATTTTTCGTGTGAATGTCACACAGGAATAAAAGCCCTAGAAAAGTGGGACAATCTATTAGAGCCTAATCAGCCAAGTAGAAATCACTCAAGTCTGCTGCATCAAGCTCAAGAGCTTCTTGAGCTTCTTCTCCATACCTACAAACATAACTGGTTCCTGCAGTTCCTAGACAGGACCTGGATTCCTGAATATATATAGGAACAGGAACTCCCTTCTCCCTCTGCTTGGCCACAGGCTGAGGAAAAAGTGATGATTGAAGGTCATTAAAATCAGCTGGAACCAGAAGGCCATTTTTCTCATTAAAATAAAGTGTAACACTAAGAAATGAATTGCTACTGTGGTTCATGCATTAGTAGTTAGATAATTGCTGCAGCACTTGTCGTAAAGGAGCACTGGATTGCCACTGCGTACACTTTGCTGAGTAGTAGGTTACACATCAAGCAGCCTCCTAGACAGGGACTAATTGAAGAGCCAGGTGCTACACTTCACCAGCAAAAAGAGGCTGGCTCTGGATGAAGCAATTAGATATGTAGTACTATATTGCTAAAAGAAATAGTGCTTATTTCTTGCATGTCAAAGTGCCACAGCTTCTATGTACTTCGTATATGAATTCCGGATCTGTTAACATATTGATGAACTCTGAAGTAGCATTCCCAAATCAAGGTCCCGTTTCTAGTAGATAAGGGAAAAATAATACAAATTTCCAAAGAAAGTAGGTCTTTTGTTTTCTTGGGCGTTAACTTTCTTGTATGTGTGTGTAAAGAAAATCACTGCTGCCTTAGATTCACAAAATCTCCTCCATGTAGGGGATCCAGGAGCACAAGCTGACTGATTTTAAAGGGCTAAGCATAAAATTATTTCCTGAATTATAGATGTATTTATGTTGAAACAATAGGTTTTGTTGGAAGGCATCACCCTGCTTAGATTCTAAAAGTCATGTGCTACATCAGAATGAGGAGTTTTTAAAATGAGCTGCCTGACTTCACCACAATCTGGGTAACTAAATACATGTGTACTGCATAGGATAGATTGTCTTTTTTTTTTTTCCCTTAATAAAAAGAAAGCAGTCTGAGAAACAAGAAACTGCAGCTGAGACTGGAATGTGGCACCTTATAAATAAGGCAGGAGACAAGATGCACTCTGATGGCTGAATACAGTAAGGTTATTCAGCTCTAAGCCTGCCTAATCATTGAAATCAAATGTAATGAATTTACTGGTGCTATCAAGGCCTGAGAGAGGGAATTTTTTCCCCTTTCGCAGAAATGGCGTCATACGTGACCAGTAAATCCCTTGGCCAAGGCGGTGGCCATTGCTCCAGTGCACATGTACAGCAGACAAGAGAATGCCACTCTCTGTGGGCATCGCCACAGGCACCAGTGCTAGAAACATTCTGGGGAATGAAAGGGAGGCCCCTGAGCTCTGGTACCTACAAAGGATCTCAAGTAGGAAGCCCGGAGAAGTGCGGTGCCATGGCACAACCTGGAGTACGCTTAGCCAAGGTCACTGCTTTGACTACTGGGTAGTCCATCCCTCCCAAGCCAGCTTTTAAATAGAATTAGAAGTGAGAAACTGCCCAAGTACTTGGCCTCCTTTTGGGCAGCCCAAGCCAAGTGCCAAGCTGCTGCACTCTGTCTGCATCAGTAACTCCACAGTAAAAGCTGAGACATCCTGACCCCTCTGTAGATTCTATTTGCCCCAAGCCTGCAGGGCTGGATTATAGCTCCTCCTGTGACATTTCCACAGTGCAGCCATGGTCTGCATCCTGCACTTCCAAAGGGAGTGAAAGCACTGAAGCTCAAGACACATACTCCACATAAAATTTTGGTCTTCATCAATATGCTAGCAAATCACTTTTAGCACATTACTGAGTTGCCGTTGCAATCAATGGATTTTGTCAGGCAGCTCATCGAATTTTAAAGCTGTAGCTATCCATTACTAAGAAAAATAGTTGCCTACATTTTGGTTAAGAAAGCAAAATTAAAAGATGAGTACCACAGTAAACCCTCTAATACTGTGTCCTATGGCTTCACAGGTATCCAGAAAGGCACAGGTATATGATAAGCTGTTTCTAGGACTGCTGAAATGACTGAGGATACTCACATTTAATGCTTTAGATTAATTAGGAAGCTAATAACCCAATATCACTTTGCATCAGATTCAGTGAGGAAAATAAAGACAGGAAATAATGTCTGATGAATGGAAAAGAATAGGTATTATAGAGATAGAAATGCTACCTTCAACAAGCTTAAACACCATTCTTCTCCATGGATGTTAGTCTGGTGCAAAAGAAATAAAAAGTGGGGAAAAGAAAATGACAGACCTCAAATGGATCAGTACAAGGAACTGCTTCCTTCTTGGAGTACATGGAGTGCAAGGACAGAGTTGTCCTTGGAGTGTTTTCAAGGCATCCAAATTCCCAGCATGTCCATACATTTCTTCAGTACCATTAAATCCCCAGCAAGCTTAAGGCTACCAATGTACCTTGCCCATTTCATAGCTTTTGCCCAGAGTCAGATCATCTCAACATGCTTTTGATATACTGGAAGGGTCAACACATAAGCACACCCCACAGGAGGAATCTGGGATGGCTAAAAGAAAAATAGCCACCTTCTAGGTGAGGTTGTATGTTAGTGCCTTTCACCACCATGCGTGTCACTCACAGCAAAGACAAAAATGAGCAAGAGAGGCCATTAAATGCTACTCAAACAAACCTCCCATGGCTACACCACCAGAAAAACCATGTGCCCCATCTATTCATCCACAACACCACCAGATCTGCAGATATAACTGGGAAGATCAATGACAACAAAATATCAACTTTGTTCTATTTTCTGAATGTCTATGCTGCTTCTGTGTGACAGTCCTCATGAAGCAGGGGACATCTCATGTAGTCCAAGTGCAGGTTACAACACCATGAGTTGAGACTGAGAAATTCTACTGCGGCTGGGGAAATGCAAGGGTGACAGGTGTCAGTAAAAATATCTACAGACATCTGAAAGTGCTAAAAGACAGACAAGCCATCACGTGAAATGGTGGAAGAGCCACTGGAGTCTGAGGCCCATTTTGTAGTGGGAAAACTTGCCATGAACTCCTGTTTTACATGAGTCAATCAGCCTCACACCTCACAATATTGAGGGATGCTATAGTTAGTGAGAAATGTATGACATCGTCATGTTTTGGATAACAAAGATATCTCTAGCATTGATACATGAAATAATAAGAGTAACTGATGCTATTAAATAACAAAAGTAAGTTTATTTTATCAACATTATAAATATTTTCTTTCCCTCCATTTAACTCCAAAATGAGATAGTAAAACCAGTACAATGAAACAATTCAGGAGCTCCTCAGTTCTACTGAAAAGGGTTCCCCTTTATTAACAAATTAAAATGGAAAATGACATTTTGTCAGTCCAGCAACCCCCGTAGCTGAGCATCCCTAGGTACTTTGTCATTCAAATGGCACAGTTCTAAAAGTGTGTGCACATATGTGTGTGTGTGAGTCTATATATATGTATACTGATATTTACAAATATACATATATATAGTAATATACACACAAATAGATGCAGCCACAGAACAGACACTTCTAGTAAATCAGACTGTTCTACATGCAATTTAAGTGGGTTCACAGCTGCACACTAAAATTTGGGCCCTGCACAGCGCAGACACAATGATACTGTACTAAGCTAGCCCCAAGTGCTCAAGAGATTCAATACGTACGTGTCACCTTTAACTGCTGCAGAGTCTGCCTGCTTCTCTGGTGGCTGTCCAAAATTGAGAATTGCATGGCACTTGAAAAGGGGTAAGAAATAGTGCTGCAGCATCCTGACCCCAAATTCCTTCCCTCAGTGAACCCACTTCTGATATCCCTGGCTGTGTGTGAGCCATTGCAGAAAACAATATACATGCTCTGTTATCTACAAATGCATCACCAGTATCTAACGCATTATGCGTGCGGTGCTTTGGGACACCTTGAATATTAAAGGCACTACATACAGCCAGCTCCTGTCCTATCTCCAGTGCTGGGGTTTGTTTTCATCCTGCAGTAACTGCCTCCTACTGAGCACACAGCGCAGGCAGCTTTCCAGAGGCACAACAGGCTCACTCTGATCGCAGCAGCGTACTCCAGCTGCTGGGGAAAAAGGCAAGCCAGACTCTCTTGTGTGCTCTAAGCTCCTTTGAGCAGTTCAAATGGCACAAAGGAGCTCAGGAAATCTGCCCCTCCTGCCAAGCTGCTCCAGAGCCAGCCCCTGCTGCAGCCACCCCCGGGCACGGGGGATGCCTCACCAAGGGGAGGATCACCGAGGACAGAGGGGGACCAGACCCAGCTCCCTTATCATAATTCACACGTGGCCTCTGGAAGCTACCTGTGATTAGAGCAAGCCTTTACCTCTCTACCTGCTTCATGGGACTAAAGGACTAGGGAGCTGCAACGGGCTCACTGACTGTCCTCTGCTCAGGCACCAGCCTGGCCTCAGCACAGGACAGAACCCAGCCGCAGGTATCATTGAAGCTTCCTCCGTTTCTCACTTCAGGAAAACAAAGCAAAAAGTTAAAACTGATACTAATATAATTCTTATTTTTCATCAAATATATAGAAAAATTACAGCAATGTCTTTCCTCACAGGTGGGAGATGATGCAAGGCCTACCATGAAACCACAGCAAGAGGATCTTCCTTGTGCAAATTTCATATACACCAAAATTATACTCAGATCTTTTATTTTAACAGTTGTCAAATTCTGCTCTAATATATACATATACCAACCTTCACCACAAGCCCCTGGATGATTATCACGGGAAGGAATTTGGCTTTCATATTTTATTTTTTAAACAAGAAAGGTAAAGACACAAAGACAAAATACATTTCATGTCGCCATTGGTCTATAGATTACAAATATATATAGTTTCCTTCCAGAGGAAGAAATGCTAAAGAAATATTTTGCTCATATCAAATGAACTTTTGAAAACAGAAAGAAATAAAAATATTTTTCAGCTCCTTCCTCTCTGCCACAACAATCACTCTTGTTGGAAAAGAAAAAAGAAAAAGAAAAAAAGAAACAAAAAAAAAGAAAAAAGAGAAAGAAAGAAAAATGAAGAGAAAGAAAGAAATAAAAAGAGAAAGAAAGAAATAAAAATGAAAGAAAAAGAAAAAAAAGAAAAAGAAAATCACATTAATTTCCTTTCCACAACTTCTACCAAGGAAGAAAAACTTATCTGAATAATGACCTGAGTTATTTTCATGGTTTCCAAACTGCATGTAATCCCAATGACCACCATCTACCAGAGACCTACACCTAGCAAGGCGCATGAAAACAAACACTGGTGGATCTTTCAAAACAAACAACAAAGCAAAATTCAAAAATCTATTGCAAGAATTATGCCAAAAGTGGGATGTGAGCATCTTCATGGGAACTGGTCAGACAAAGTGGAAGCTCTGCTATTTCTGGCATCTGAGTAGTGACTGAAAACCTGAGGATGAACATTTTGTGTATGCCTGTGTGTATGTGTGTTTCCTTTCTCTTCTTTTGTGATTGTAATCTTTGAGGTAAGACAGAGAACAGATTAGTACAGAAGACACGGCTGGCCTTTACAGCAGCTAAGCAGCTTTATGTTTCTGAGCCTATAGTGGGTAACGAGGCAAAGAGCTGCCGCTTGCCCGCCTCCAGTGGGATAGCCTCTCTGAAACTTTGTTCCCTTGGGGAATCAGATCATTTACAGGCTCAGCCAAAGAAGGTTTTCCTATTCGCAATGCAACCGGGGTGGTGCTCATTTGTTGATGGCAGCAAGCCTAGGCTGACCATTTATGTTCTAGGTCTCCTTCCTATCTCTCACTGTAACTCAAAGGAGACTGGGTCCATAAGTCAGTTCATCAGAACCCCCTCCATCTTGCACAGATCTCTCCCCAGTGTAAAACCCATCTTTTCAAAAGTAAAAAAATAGCTATCAGCTTTTAGGCAGGCCTGAAACCTGAGCAGAATCAGGTAGGTCATCATGCGCACAATGGTTGCGTGAGAAACCTTACTGGTAACTTTCTGCTCTGCCATACAACATGGTGTATCCCATAGAACTCCTTTCCATACATATTACTGTCTCATGAGGATACCATAACCATATACCCAGCAACAATGAGGAGGTTAGGTTTTGTTACTGCTGTAAATCTAACTGTGCCCCACACCCTGGGAAAAAAGGTAATAGGCAGAGTCCTCTCTGAAAGTAAGAAAACTCCCTGGTGATTGAGCACTGAGGACGCAGCTTCCGAGAGGACAGCAAGGAAGGGAATACAGCTGGTAAAAACATTGGGTTTTCCTAAGGGCATCCAGAGCTCCTCAAATTTTTTGCTACTGCCTGACCATTTGTGAAGACTTAACACAGAGATAACAGGTACTATTTAACTGATGAGAAGTGATGGGAATGGGAGAATAAAAGGAATGCAGGAAACTGTAGGGTTGGAGGAGGGCCTCGTTGGGTGCTTTAATGTCCCAGTTAGTTTGGTTCCCCCACATCCTCTTTTCTTTTTCTTTTTTTTTTTTTCTTCTTTTTTAAATAAATTGTACAGGTGAACATGGGAGAAGTTCATGCTACTTGCTGGAAGCAATAAAGGTAAATTTCCGTGGCCCATGGATTCCACAGACCTTCGAGTGTCCCGCCTCATCGATCACGGGCTAATTTATGGAACCTAACCGTTCCGTGGCAAGACTCAGTAGCCCTTAGAAACTGGTGGCATGTCCTCAGGTATTTTCCACGAGAGTGAGAGACACGTTGATTCCATCAACTTCTTCCTCACATGATGCCCGAGTGCCTCAGGTGCAGCCTTGCAATTTCCAAGGATCCTCTTCGATGCTTTCAGACATCAGACTGCTGTCTCCAGATCCTCGTGGGAAACCATTTGGTAGTTTTGTCGACTCTCTAGGTAGGAGGCCAGATCTGGGTCACCAGCTTGCTGAGCCCTGTCACGAGGGGTCTTACCCTATAATAAAGAAACATGAAGAGAAAGTCTTGTGCTAACATATTTAGAAGAACAGATGAAAGCATGACCCAGACAAATTACTACAGGAAGGATAGAAGGAAATTTGGAGAATTTACTTATTTGTTGTACAAGTTGGTGTTAAGTTTTTCTATCAGGCTCATGAGATTCTGAAGATTTTCAAAGTCCTTGCGTTGTTTAGGAGAAATCATGCAGTTCTGCAAGGACATGCTACTTGATACAGCACACAGAAGGGCTCACATGCTGGAAAGAACTGATTCTAGGACTACAATCCCTATGGGAATGAATATGACACACAGTACTTTAGCTAACACTTGAAAAGTGCACTTCACAGGTTACACATACTTTGCTAAGGATGTGCAGAGACACCCAACATTTGAGATGAGTTCAACGCATATCATTCTATCTCAAGTGCAAATCATTTTTTAGTGCATCAATTTGCTACTCTGTTATCTGAACTACCTTAAGAGTACTGTTAAATTGGACCACAAGTCTTGATCCTAAACTATGAAAACATATTGGAAACATGTTAACGTATGTCCACAAAAACACTCCTGCTCCTTGGATTTCTAGGAAGATGAAGATTAACAAGTCAGAAGCCAATTGTCTAGATTTCAGCTGCTGCAGAAATTGTCTTTTGCAATGTATAGCACTCATCTGAAAATGAGATGATCTCTCTCCCCCTTATAGGCTACCCAATATAGCATTACATGGTAGGAATTGTTTTTAGTTGTCTTGCTGCAGCAAAGGTGCTTCTGACTCTGGAACCCAGAGGTCCAACTACCTCTCAGCTGCTGACCCAGGATGCATGTGTTCAGAAATGCCAGAAGGGCAGCTTTCTGGGCCATGTTCTCAAGTGATCAGATTGTTGTATTGACAGAATATTCCTAGGGTTTAATTTTGCCCAGACTTCTTTCTCAGCCAAGCATACACCAAGAGAGGGTTGTGCTTAGTGTCACATCAGTGAGCACAGGGGCAAGCGAGGGCAAAAGAGAATGGTTAGCTATCCTCACAAAGCAAGTCAGCCACAATAATCAAGCCTCACAGACACTATGCAATCACAAACCAAGGCTCCCCCAGGTGATCCTTGCCCACAGGTCTCTCTTTTGACCACACAGGAGGATGCTGCTGTGCCATGGAGATGCCTCATTCACACCCAACGCACCAAATAGTTTGAGGCCAAACTCTTGGTGAAGATGACCCACGCTGGAGACTGAACTGAAGTCTCTTGTACTTGTTTAAATCAATAAAGTTTTGTAAATAAAAATAGCTTGTTTAAAAAAGAGCTGCTCTTGGCATACACGGGGAAGCCTCAATCATGCACACAGCAGGGACAGATCCTGATCTGTCTCACTTGGCTGCAGTATTTTATAACTGGTTGATGGGGCTGGGTTACCTTGGAGTCCGTCTTTCTCAGAGAGGCTCCTGCATCCACCAGGAGCTGGCAGATGGCACGATGACGCTGGCAGGCTGCCTTATGTAATGCTGTCTCACCCCTAGACCAAAGTACAGAAACCAGAAGTGAGACACATCACACCAATGTACATTTACAAAGTTTGAGGTGTAGAGGACAGACAGAGAAGGGTGCAGTATTTCTGTGAGGTTCCCTCTTGCTGGCGGAGGTAGACTTGTGCACTCTCTCCCTTAGCATCTACATCCTTTGACTCAGTAGGAAAGCCTGCAATGCACAAATAGCAGATGAAGAACTTCTGAGGGGTGGGAAAGAAACATGCACAGGTTTTATGCATTCAAGGGACTGAATGTCACATTTCCATCCAACCACCAGTTCTGCTAACTGCTGCAAAGGCAAACTAGCCACCTTCTTATTTCACAGCAGGCAAAACAGCAACAGCGTTTGTTTCTTCCTGCAATTTCTTTCCTCAGCCTCATTCTTGGATGCATCCTAGAAAAGTCCTGCCCATCAAAGCCATGGCTGGTGTACTTGCTGCCCTGGTTCTGATATGCTGCTCTCTTGTATGTATGAGAGCAAAAGCTGTGATTTTGTTTTCCACTGCTGGACTGGTGAGCTACTGGGCAAACTTGAACACATGCTTTTCAAAAAAGGCGGCTGTGTAGTGGGAGCAGATTTATTGCAAAGCTCCTCACCTCAGACTGGGGCTACATGTAACAGGATTCCAAGACTGACTGTAGTACCAAGGTTAAAGAAGTCTATCTAGATTTACCTAGAAAAAGGAGGAAAATATGCTTTGAGTGGGTTGAAAAGGTGTCCTTAGTACTAGTGTCCACCAAGTAGGGCCGTTACATAACGTCCAAAATAACAAGTGACAAGAAATACACGTATTAGGGCAAATCTTGCACCTACCTACCCCAGCAAGTGAGAGTGCATAAAGGAATTTCAGCCTCAGTCCATGACCAGGCAAGCTGAAATATTAATAGGCAACCTTGCAATGAATCTGCCTCTGCTGCATGAGAACTAGATTCAGAATGGGATACTGTCTGATTTCCCCCTGAGGATCAAAATAAAAATTCATGCTGCCAGTTACGGCTCAAACCTCCCACTTTCAAGAGTTAGTGGTAAAGGGACCTTTGTAAAATGAAGCCTTCATTTTCATGTTCACTCGCACTTTATTTCAGTAGTTGTGCTATGCTAGCGCATGAAAAGAAACAGGCAGTCCATCCATACTCCATCACCCCTGGGCTGTACACATGCACCTTGTGCAGAACCTTTCTGGTGTTCTCAGTTAACAGAGAAGGGTACTGTGGGATGATGAATAGTAGGTTTAGTCCCTATGAGAAAGGTTACTTTTGCTTCCCATATATTCCATATACTTCCCAGGATTATTCATGCCTCCCTTATATGCTATTTGTGGCACCTTGATTATATAACAAGATGTAGAGCAGTTGGGAATTTGAAAGTAAAGTCTTTTATTTTCTTAGTAACAGAGGTGATCCAGGTTCTAACTGCAGGAGTTAAATCTTCAACTGCACAGGTCGTGGCCACTTGGGACAGCTAAGGCAGAGCACTCTGGATGAATCAAGAAGGGACTGAAGAAGAGGAGTAGAGCAAGAAAAGTAATTTCCTGATTTCTGGAATTTACCCTTCAGGTTGCTTCCTCAGTAATTGGATTCTGGAAACATCAAAGCACAATGCAGGACTTGTATTCCTCTAGAAAGATTAAAGAGGCATAGGAAGCAATAGAGAAGTTGTCCTTTTTGGAATTCAAGAAATGTTTGGTCTAGGCCAGAAAAACACACGAGGTGGTTGGGTGGGTTTGGGGAGACTTTTGTTGGTTTGTTTTTTAATTGATGTGCCATTTTACAAGCTTTTGTATTTGAAAGTTTGCACTTGAAGAACAAGAGAAGTCTGCTAGGTTAATGCACAAAAGGTGAAGGGTAGGGTAGGTTGTACTTACGTTTCACTGTCTGTCATGTCCAGTAATTCAGATGGACCTGCAAGAGACAGTCAGGTATGTCATATAGCATTTGTCTGCATGACTAGAAAAGTACAACTACCAGGAAAAGATTCCTGGTGCAAATACATAAAAGAAGCCAACTGAAAGCTCAGTTTGCACAAATATGCCAACCTTCAAGGTAATATTTGCTTGTGCAAGCCCTTGCACTAGCAAAGTTCTGAATGCAGAGTCACTGCTGGAGTGTCAGCACCAGGGAGTAGCAGCCTCTAAATTATACTGGAAATGAATATTCATGGAGTTTATTTTCTCACTCTTCACCTTGCTCAATTAAGTGGTTCACATAAGTACAGTGCATTGGAAATGCTGATACACTGGAAACCCTGATATATTGCAAGTTAAAAATCTATTGTCAGTACTAGAGGGAAAATGTCATTAGGAAGTTGAAATTAGCCAAATTCTGTCCTGAATGACATCTCTGTGCTACTCCATTTAATAGTGTTATACAGCATGTAGATCAGGGTGGAATATTCCCAGTGGTCTTTATATTGATATGCAAATCTTGTACTCTACTGGTTAGCAAAGATCAGGAAAGTAAGATTAAGAAAAACAGAAAAGATTTTTGTTAAGTGGGACAAAATAATGCATTTATGCTAAGGTTCTTCTGTCCTTGATATTCAGTACAGGCAGATGTTTATAGCAGCAAATTGCACCACTGAATTACAGTGATATGGAAAGGCTAGAATCTGGATAGCATTTGAAACGAGAAAAACTTTCCCCTTTGCAGTCTGGCTTATTAGTCTTCTCTCCACTGCTCTGGAGCGTAGTGCCAGATGGTATGGGGCAGTTAGCAAAGGGAACAGTGAAACTTTACAGGAATTTTCCTTCCTATGCATGAATATTTCTCTTAGCACACTTTGACTTTGAAATTCAAGAGTCCTCAAGAGCTTACAGCAAATCTCACCTGAAACTGAGGAATTTCACACTACTTGCTTACAAAGGCCTACACACAACCTCTCTACACTCCTTTCACTCTGATTATGTGTCAAAACAGATCAGAGCAGCCTTTCCCTCTCTCATTCCTTTTACAACATACACATACAGTATCATTGGGGCAGCCAGCTGTCTCAACTCCAAGAGCTGCAGGTAGTTCCTTCGCTTCATCTTCTGTCGTCATGAGAAAGGGGTGGTCAAAAAAGTATCATGCTTAGTCCCCAGTGCACAGTGCGTTGCACACCTATCATGGCAGTTCTCCAAACTCATTAGCCACTGTCAATTTTTAAAGCACAGCACCCTGACTCTACCACCACACACCCTTATCTCCTCACCTGGCAGTTATGTGTTCAACCCTCCCCATCAAAAAGAAGGATCACTCATGACCTCTGAGCTCCCATAAGCATGAAGAAGGATACAGGGGGCTAAGCAGGGCCCCTTGTTGAGAGGAAAGAAAAAATAGTCCCTGAGACACTAAAAAAGAAATAAAACCCCAACAGATTAACAAAAAGACATTTTCCAGGAGAAAAAAAAAAATCACGTTCTCTCAAAAATAAAGTTAATTCTCGATGGCTTGCTGCAGCACCACGTCTTAGTGATAGATAACCAGAAAAGGTCTGGAGTGTGGTTTGGAATGTGTTAGAATAGACACTGCCAAGTAAACTGTTATTTCTTTTCACGGATGGGACAAGGAAGGCTGTGATGCAAAGATGGAATGGGGTGACTGGGCTGGCTGCATTGGGCATAGAGGTACTTGCCCTGGTAAGTGGAGGAGGGTGGAAAAAGGTGTGGAGGATGGAGAGAAGTTAGAAGAATATGACCCGAGAGGGAGGTGAAGCTGGGGCAGAGCGGGTCAGGAAAGATGGGAAGCCAAGGGTGAAGGAAAACTGGTCTGGAGCAGGAAGAAACAGCAAGGCCAGGACAGAGAAGCTGAGTACTGAGGACTGAGCGGGCAGCCTGAGAGTACAGACCTGAGGAGGTGCCAGGTACGTCCTGCCTGTGTGCGAAGGTTGCTCTTCTGGATACTGTCCCAAATAAAGCATTTCATGGGAGTGCCTCAACTCCATTCCAGTCATACATAAGAGCCAGATATTGGGGTTAATCAATTAGCAGCACAACGTGGCACCAGGATTCATTCATTTCATTCTTTCTGGCCTATCTCTGAAGCTGGAATGTCCCAACTCGCACACAGCCTGAGCTGTGCCCTTTACTTTATTTTATTTTCACTTGTGCTTCTCTTAAACCATCTCACGCCCTCCTCCTAATTCCCTTTCCCCTCTTTTTTGGACCTCATTTTTACATCAGTCTCCCTGGCGCTGCCAACCGACCATTCCAAATCCCCCTCTGCCCCAGGACAAAAGCTGCACAGATGTGGGAAGGGCTGGCACTGGGAAAGCTAACAGCACTGTCATCCTGACCCAGCGGGGAGGCGGCTGTTTTACTCCGGGACAAGAGGCAGAGAAAGAAAAGGGGACCAAGGCGCAGAGAGAGGACAAAATAACCCAATAGAAATCCGGAAGGGAAATGCATGAGTGAGATTTCTATCAAGGAAAACAGCAGGGGGGGAAATAAAAACAAAAGATAGAAATGTGTGGAGAGGTGGAGGGAGGAAAAAAAGAGAGAGAAAGAGAGAGAGCAACTCAGGGGGCTAAAGAACGGCAGGATGGGGCGGGGGGGAGAAGTTCGCATGAAAGGAGCTGAAAAGCATGATGCACTGAGGGGAAGCCCAGCTGAGATCACTTTCTTTCCTTAACGTCTCTGATAGACTGTCTGTGTAGAATTATTAACTTTTTTCCTTCTCTCCTTCTGCCCCCTTTTAACACCACCAAAGCCCCTCTCCAGTTTCTCAGGAGGCAAAGCAGCCTGACCTGGGGATGGGAGGAGGAAAGGAGATGCTCAAAAGCAGCTGCCCTTTAGCTGAGCTCACTACAACATAAAAGAGAGAGTAAATGACCATATTTCAGAGGCATTTCCAAAATATACAGCACCATGCCGTCCGAAAGGCCTCCAGGCCCACAGCACACCCTGCCCTCTCCAACGGATGTGGTTACAGCTACCCACAGGAGACACACAGCTATTAACCCCTGCCAGTCCCTTGCCCTGTCAGTCCTTCACAGAACTGGGGAAGAAGTGTATTACTTTAAGCAGTAATGTCGGACATTATCAGCATTTCCGGGTGTTCATCTGTCTAAACCCTCTTCGTCTAATAACTTGATTGATGTTGTTATCTGGATGACAAAACTGGATTTGGTTCCTTACCTTCAAAGAGGAAATATTTTTTAAATAATAGTAATCTGCAAAGTCAGAACTATTTCAAGCCTTCCCCCAACTCCACACTCCTCATTTTTACACGATATGAAGTTTAACAGTGTTTGGTTTTTACTGCTAGTGTCTTTTACTCAGAATTTCCATTGTAACATAGAAGATAGTCAGGTTATGGGAGCATGCCTTCCATCATAACTGTCTCTCAGCCATGTTGACCTAAAATTTGGTAAACTTGCAGATTAAAATAACTATTTTATACCTTGTGCCTTCTAGGAAAACAAAGTGGTTTGCTGCTTACATCCCTCACAGATGTCCACTACCCTAAACCATTCTGCAAATCTAGACATACTAGCACATGTCAGGCAAACTCACTCTCCTTCAGTGTTGCTTTCTGATGGTTATTCAAACTTTGTGCCCAACATACATCTCTGTCATGGCAAAATTCAATTTCCAAAAGCCTTCTTTGGAACTCCTAAATCTGGTCAGGATGCAAATCCAAACTCACTGATGGCTCTTCACTGTTGACTTTGCAGTCCTAAGTGTAACAAAAGCATCATCCAGAGGATGTTATATAATGGAGTGAGGACATTGAGGTTTGAGATCACAGAAGTGTTCAGGATGGGATGCTCTACTGACTTACTGTTCCATCAGAAGTTCCCACTACAAACTCCTACAGCAACTATAAACATCTTTCCTCTTTTCTGTTTAAAATGAAAGCACCCTAGATGAACTACAGAATTCTTGTTTGTCTTTTGAGCCTCTAGAGAAGAGGATAAGACAAGGAGAAGGCAAAGCTTGGCATGTCTTGTATACTGGTTATAAATTATAACTAGTTCAGAACTGCCAGATAAAGACTCCAAGCCAAGTTTGATTCCAAATAGAAATGATGATTTAGGAGGTCCTTTTTCTCACAGAGCTTCATAAGTCTTCCCTAATTCTGTTTGTGTTAAGCAAGTAAACAGTTAACTCTTCTCTAATGTGTATGTATTAGGGTGTGAGACAGTTGCTGACTGCAGCAATAAACAGATGTGGTTTTGATACCCACTGAGTTTGGCCCTCAGTTTCAAGCTAAGTGTTCCTCAGCCCGGCTTCAGGCAGATCTTAAAAGGTGACCCTCCTACTACAAACAAAAGACCCCTGATTTAGGAAGGCAGTCTTGAACAACATATATGTCTGTGTATCTGCCCTTCATAGACAAGGGATAAAAAGAAACTGTTTTGCAGGAACAGCAGCCAACACAACTCTTCCTGCAGCAGTAAGCAGCTGTCATCCTGACACCTACTACATTGGTGCTTCAGCTGCTATTTCAGGCTTGTGCTAGCCCACTGCTAAGTACCTGGCAATACTGCACAGCAGTCTCCTTGTGTGACTCTGTGCTGGTTTTGGCTGGG
>VZTL01057847.1:3234-16666 GCA_013400535.1 Scopus umbretta | reverse complement strand
GCGCTCGCACCGCGGCCCCGGGGGGCCCCGCCGCGGGGAGCCGCGGCCGCCGGCCCTGACCCCGCTCCGCTCCCAGCTCGTCTCCGTGTCCCGCAGGCGCCGTGACAGAAGTCAAAACGGACATCTACGTAACCAGCTTTGGGCCGGTGTCCGACGTGGAGATGGTAAGGGCCCCACTCGCCGCCCCTGCTCTCCTTTCCCGGGATTCATTATGGTGGCATCCGAGTTGACCGTCATTAAAGCAGATTACGAGGCTTAATCTTCTTGACAATCTCTAGGGCCCAGCGGAGCATTTTGGCTGGAGCTGCATATAGCTATTTCCCCAGCAGAGCCAGCCAGGACAGCCCAGGCCTGAGGCTGGGTGCAGCAGGCAACACTAGCCTCGGGTGAGGGCACGGGTGGAAGGCTAAAGATGCCTCTTTAACCGCGTTAAGAAGATTGTAAGCATCTGTGGCCCAACACAGGTTTGCGGGAAGGCTGCATGGTAGGAGACAACCTAATGAGCAGCTGCAGGGGAATGGTGCTGTTTCTGAGACAGCTGCCCCCTGTCATGCTGGGTGCCCCCAAATTCAGGTAGCTGCGGACTTGGGTGAGGTCCATCAATTACAGCAGCAGCCCCAGGAAAATGTTGAGCCATCAGTGTGAGGATGGAATTGCTCTTCTCATTCTGGATATTGACTTTGATTGTTATTTTTGCCCTCGTACATTTCCACCAATACCTGCTCACCTGAGCCTGCAGTCCAGTTTGCAGGGAAGGAACTGTGGGCCCCAAGATATAACCAGAAGTTTTTCTACCTCTTCATCAGTCAGTCAAAGAGAAGGCATAACCTCGCCTTCTTACACATTTGCATCTGGCCAAGGTTTAGCTCCATTTCCTAAGCAACTTCTGTAAGGAACTCCTTTCTGAAGGCTTGTAAGAATATTACTAAGAATCCTTGAGAAAAATAACTTAGATTAATATTAACTTGACACCATAATCCTACTGTGATGTGACTCATTCACATCAGTCCTTTCTTTGTGAATATCCAAAGTAAGCTGCAGAAGAGTCACTAAGCATGTCTTTTTGTTCCTGGCAATTAAACATTGATAGTTTGTTTTTGCACTTTGAAAGGATACTAAATTAGACATTTGTATTTCCCTAGACCTCAGTCACTTTGAATTAAATTATTTCTGAGAGGACAATGAGTTTTTTTCCTTACTCATATAAAATTATCTGTTCACTGATTAATTTGTAACTGTTCTTTAAATAATAAGAAAATAGCATATTTTTTCACAGACTACTTTTTGTTTTTAGTAACTACTTAATGGTAATAGGATTAAGTGTTTAAGCAGTAAATGAAATGCCATTGACATGTGCGTTAGGTTCTTTCATGGAGGTACTGTGTACACAGCAACTTGGGACTGCTGGCCCCCACACGCAAGTCAACCACCTATTTATTTTCCATAGGAATACACAATGGATGTCTTCTTTCGGCAGACATGGACTGATGAGAGGTTGAAGTTTAGTGGACCAACTGAAATTTTGAGATTGAACAATTTAATGGTCAGTAAAATTTGGACACCAGACACGTTTTTTAGAAATGGAAAAAAATCAATTGCTCATAATATGACAACTCCTAACAAACTTTTCAGAATTATGCAGAATGGAACTATTCTTTACACAATGAGGTGAGAGCCTAATCTTCTGCTTTTGGTTGACCTTTATTCTTGAATCTTTCGGCAGTGTTCCTGCAGAGCTTATTTATTCTTTGTCATCTACTGTAATGTGTTCTAGACTAACCATTAATGCTGACTGTCCTATGCGGTTGGTGAACTTCCCTATGGATGGACACGCTTGTCCACTGAAGTTTGGAAGCTGTAAGTTTTTCTGTATCTTTCAATTTTTTATAGTAATATTTTTGGTCTACATGTATGTGAGAAGATCAGAAGTGAGATCCTAGGACACTACTTGATGAATGTAGCTGAAACTTTTTATTATATTTTTTATACTAGAATCTTACTTTCTCCTCTGAGATGCAGACTGTTCATAAGCACATGAATTTATTCAAAGAAGGATGACAAAGCATATTTTAGTGTTTATTACTCTTATACATCTAGTGGTCCTTCAAAAAGTCATAAAAGCTGTGGTACATTTACTATATTCTAGTTTTGCAAATATTTAGTTGATCTGTGGTAATCAATTTTGAAAATATTTAGTTGATATGTGGTAATCAATGTATGTGTTTTATAGCGAATTGCAAAACAAAAGCTAGCGCCTGTCAGGTCCTACCTCAACCATTCTCTTATTGTTGATTTTTTTTGCATTTTGTCATTAACTCGCTGGAGCAGGATGCATATTTCTATGACTATTTGAGCCACAAAAGGGATCATGCTACTCACTTTTTCAATTGCTTATAAATTACATAATTAATAATAGTAATTTCTCCCTCTGTAACTCAGATGCTTACCCAAAAAGTGAAATTATTTATACATGGAAAAAAGGACCCCTGCATTCAGTAGAAGTACCACAGGAGTCTTCTAGTCTCCTCCAGTATGACCTCATAGGACAAACTGTATCTAGTGAAACAATTAAATCTAACACAGGTAAGATGTAGCCATGTGGGAACGATTGACATTATAAAATACATCTTGAAAATAAATTACAGGGTTTTTTTGCATATAGAACCAAATTAGTTTTATTACATTTTGCCATTTTAAAAACTAAAATCCTTGGAAGGAATCTAATAATTGTCTCGTAAAAGATAGCTTTTCAATACAGTCCCTTTTAGCATACAATTTTTCATGCAATTCTTAAGACTTCCCCCTGCCTCCCCATGCCAGTAAAAACAATACATAAAATGAATATTATTCTACTCTGTTTACGTAAAGTCACTTTACATTTTATTAATCAGCTTATTTTTATTAAGACATGAGGCCTGTAAGTGCTTTCCTTAGATCATAGTATGTTGGGTTTAAGGCAATAATGTTTACTTATGTGTTGCCAGAATAATGCTGACATACTTGTCTCTTAACAGATGAATATGTAATCATGACAGTTTATTTCCACTTGCAAAGGAAGATGGGCTACTTCATGATACAGATATATACTCCATGCATTATGACAGTCATTCTTTCTCAGGTGTCTTTCTGGATTAACAAGGAGTCTGTTCCAGCCAGAACAGTTTTTGGTATGCTGCATTAAGGTCTTTGAACAGCTCAGCATCACACATACCATTCATTCATTACTTTCATTGCTTGTTTGTTTTAGGCGAATATTCACTTCAGCTGCTCTATTTCCATCTTCAAAGGAAAATAGGCTACTATCTCATTCAGACATACATTCCATGCATCATGACTGTAGTCCTGTCTCAAGTTGTGTTTTGGATCAACAAAGAATCTGTTCCAGCAAGAACTGTGGCTGGTATTCGTGTTTTGTTCTTTTATCATTCATTTCATTCACTGTATTGAATCCATTGTATCAAACAGCTGCTGTAATCCAGTGGGGACTGGAAAAGACATCTAGTGGGTTTCAGTGAACAAAAGTAAATACTGAAATTAAACCAAATAATATTCAGTCTGCCCACCAGGGTCAAAATTGTTTACTCAGAATGTTTTGTTAGCCAGACTTGTTTGTGATGTTTTTCTTCCCCTCAATATTTCTTTGTTTGCAGGAAGGGACAATTTCAGAGTAAATGTCAACCTCTCATTTTTTAAAAAGAGGAATGTTTATATTGATTTATACTCTTCTGAAACCAGTCTGAGTTAAAGCTTTAAAAAGAAAATCACACAGGATAGAATTAATCTCATCTGACATAAGGCACCTCATCTAGCACTCATTCTGAAGTTCTCTCTTCCCCTTTTCTATAAAGTTATCTAAACAACTGGCAAGAGATATCTAAACAACTAGCAAGGACTTTAGATGGATAATGTTAGGTGAGAAGAATCCTGTCCCTAGCACAGGTTGGAGTTGTAATATGAAAGGTGTGTTCATATAGTATGGCAGGGCCCTTTGGTCTTTCTAGTGGTTTGAATTAATACTCCTAAAGCTGTGAGTTTGGTCTCCTGAATTTTTAGTGTGTGCTCTGCTATTAAATTTGACATCCCCCATCTTCAATGTTGATAGACTCTGAAACTGCACTGATTTTTAAGGGTTAAACTTTCACTGACTGGACTGTTGTTTCTAGAAAAAAACAACATGGAAATACTAAGCAAAAATAATAAAACTTGTCAAACACTTCATGAATCCACTACCCATATATACACGTTTTGCAATCTTATCTATTTTCCCTTAACCCAGTACTTCTATGCAAAAAATTCCCTTTGTGAGACTTGTCTTCAGTAACTAAAAGGCAGCTTTATGTTCCCTAAGCATAAATGATGCAAGTCTCATATTTCAAAATGAGTCTATAATTGTAGTTAGCAGGCTACAGAATTTTATAATTTTATTTCAGTCAGTTGGCATTTCCTACCTGCATGGAATGGTATTCATAAAGCACTGCAAGCTTTTAGGAATGTTAAGTGAACACAACTTCTCCAGGTGCCTCTGAAGGAAGGTCAACGCTTTTGTTCTTGAAATGCCCATTGGGAGTTGGGAGGCAATTTGGCATCATGAAGCACTTACAAGTAGTATTTTTCTGGCAATTAGGATTTATTTAGGTGCTTAAAAATATTAAAATATCAGGCAATAGATTTTCAAGGATGTTTGTTGCAATTGAAGCACAACATATATATAGAAGGTTTGTATACCCAATATGATGCTACCTGATTTGGCTTTACATTGCATCTCTGGACTATACAGTTACATCATCTACATTTTGAGTAAAACATATTTGCTACCTAGTGGGAAGTGGAAATCAATTTTATATGCTTGAAGTAACGTGCAAATAAGTCTTTAGCTGATTCAGCAATAATTACATAGAGACCCCAAACCCTGGAATACCAACTCTTAGATGTCGGTACTGAAGAGTAAATAATTCTAATTAGGAACAGAAAATATTTTAAGAAAATAGTAAAATAGACACATTTCTCAGTATTGTGGAAAATTAGTCATGTTGGCATTTTAAAAGAATATTTCAATCCTTACTCCATTCTTATTTCTCCCAGGCACAGTCTGAATTTATAGTCCTTACTAATTCAAAATCCCCTGGATTCTAAATATCTTCATCTAAGGAAAAGAGGGTAAATTCCTTATGACAAAAAAGACTTTCAGGCCCCAGTAAAAAAGAAAAGGTTTAAAATGGAGAAGGTTTAAAATGGAGAAGTAAGTCTCCTTTCTGCATCATATTGCAAACACTTGAATTATAAATTTTCAGGTTTACTTCTAAGTTCCTAAGCTATAAATTTCAGAGAAGAGAAATTAATAGTAGAAGAATAACAATGGTGTGTCCAAACGAGTTTCTCAGAACATTTTCATTTAGCAACTCTGTTTACCTCCAAAATGGATGCCAGTTATCCTTTGCAGGTGATACTACAATAAATACTTTGAACTTTATGCAAAGATAAATTAACGGTCATAAGCACCTACTCTTTACAGACCTGCAAAAATGGGAGACAGAAATACTTGAAGAGGCACTCATGTTCTTTGTAATTGTGTCATTGGAAAGAACAGCAGATTGCTAGTATGAAATTCCTTATTTTACATGGAGCTATGTACGTAGCTATGCATATACATATATGTGTATATATATGTGTGAAGTTTTATGAAGGATGGCATTATCAGAAATTACTTAGAATAAGAAACATGGTTATTGGAGGCCTAATTTTAAGTATGTTCTGAATCCTTATCATTTCACATTTTCATGTGCCTTTATCTAATCTTTTTCATTCCTGGCAAAAAGTTCATCGGTTATTTTGCAGAAAGATAGTAGTCAGCTTCTACCATCCTAGCAGGTCACCCTGGGGATTTTAAATTAATATCTAGTCATTAAACTTTAGTCTCAGATAGGGAAAGGTGTTTGGGGTTTTTTTGTTGTTTCATTTTTAGTAAGAAAAGATAAGATATTTCAGTGTTTGTGTTATGTAACAGATTATTCAGAATTTACCAAGAAGTGTTCAAAGTGGAAAGGCAAGGGTAAACAATCATCAGTTACACAGTTTACCAAATGTAATTTGGCATTCAGTTTGATAAAGTAGTTTTCCACCGTGCAGAGCATTTCATCAATATTCACTCCACACTGGGAGAAGTCTTATCTATATCTGTAATAGAATAGGAGACCTATTCCTAAGTTTAAATTCCTGCTGCAGTGGGTTTTTATTCAGACACAGAATATATCATTTTTATTACTAACTAGCACATGGACAGATTCTAATCTAATCACACATCACATTGAAAAGTTCATTCTGGACCTTTGAAATTGAAATATATCTCAGCATACTTGTATTCATATTATAAAATGGGTCTGGCAGATTTGGGAGAAGCAGAGAGCCTACGTATTTTTATAGCATCTCCTATTTGCATTTCATTAAAACATGTTAACTAATGACATTGGGACGTAGTTAACCTCAGACAGCTGGCAGGCTACATCATGTGAGAGAGTTGCAAAAAAGCTCTGAAAATAATCAAGTCACCCTGTCTTGGTGCTGCAGTATGCAATGACACTGCATCCTTTCCACTGAGTATCATTCATAGCATATTGATTCATCATCACAACATGACATTATAACATCTTTTACTTTCCCACCTACCCTTTTCCAACTGCAGAAAAGAGCAGAAGAGGGTATTATCCACCTTACTGTCTTTAAATACTTGCATTTTTCATATTCTAGCAGCCATAATTATAAGTAAACATGGGTCACAGAGGCTCATATGTTAATGAATGAGTTTGCTCTTGCACTTTTTGCTTGTATCAGGCAGCCATGGGAAGTGAGTATATTTCCTACATTATTAATGCTCTATACTCCAAAACAGAAAGAATAAATTCATGAGTTCACGTGCAGAACACTATGGGGCCCGTGAGCTACATGACCAGATTCGTTGTATGAAAATAGATAAGCAACTCTAGAGGAGTAGCTTTTCTATCCTTCCATATTTGTAACTATGGGTGCTTTCAAATCAAGATACTCTTAGTAAATCTTAGCGATTAAAGACAACTGCACAGAGGACCAAACTCTTATTACTAGAAATATTTGGATCATAGCCTGTCACTGATTTTAATGCAGAATTCGATTGATTCAGTGAGGGTTCTGTAAACCATGATCTGTCTAGTGCAATGACCGGAGAAAGGGAGGATCACTGTTGGGAAATGACACTATGTTAATCGAGATTTCTGCCAAACATTCCACTTACTAACCCTTCAAGTAAAGAGTCCTTTGTAGTTTGAGCCTGAATTTTGTTATACCCATGTTTATCACAATTCTAAGAAGCTGCACCATGTAGTATGTATTTATCTTAACTTTCAGTCTGCTCAATGTATTAATGTTCAGAGCTTCTAAATGCTAAAGGCAGTATGCATGAATTACTTAAGAATACAAAATACTTAGCAGTCTTGTTAGCTAGTTGGTATGTAGGATGACAGCTAAAACCAAAGAGGAGTTGTTTGTTTGGTTTTTTTTAATATATATGAATTTAAGAGTAGCAGGGTTGAAGCAAAATTCTAATGTCCCCATTTTCTTTCTTTTATTTTCAAGGAATCACTACGGTTCTAACAATGACCACTTTAAGCATCAGTGCACGCCATTCTTTGCCCAAGGTGTCCTATGCTACTGCCATGGATTGGTTCATAGCTGTGTGCTTTGCCTTTGTCTTCTCCGCACTTATTGAGTTTGCAGCTGTCAACTACTTCACCAATCTTCAGACTCAGAGAGCAATGAGGAAGGCAGCCAGGGCAGCAGCACTGGCAGCAGCACTATCAGCAGCAACTGTACCGGCAGAGGACGAGATTGTCTCGGTAATTGCTTGCTTTTCTGATAATAAGCATCATATAGGAAGAGGCAGCTGAAGTAGTGAATGCAAAACAATATTAAAGTGATCTTAACCTGAAACAGATTATGTAACCAGATCATGTCTATTTATCAAAGGCGTTCTTATTTCAGAAAATGAAAAGACTTCATTTATTCGTACTATTTATTTAAATTTGAGATATGATTTACTAGAGAGATGTTTATTTGGTAAGATATTTCAGGAAAGCCATTAGATTGTTATCCATAACACTTCTCTTGAGCAGTGCTGTAGGCAGTGTGGTCAGGCAGCTGTGGTTCGTTCAGTAAGTCTGCAGAATTTGTAGGACACTGTACAATGGAGTGAACATGTGCATTGGCTAGATGATTATGGGATCACTGTAGTACACTGGTACATACCATAAGTGGGTCATCTGGAAGAAGAGGAATTAGCCTTTATATAAACTTGGCATCTGTTACTTTCATAAAAAACTGTGTTGGTGGAAGCTTGGGGAAAAACATAAGTGTAAAGATTAAGGATAGATTTTACTACATACAAAAGACAGAAAGGCTTTCTAGTATCAAAAAAGTATGTCAGAATTGCTTGTAAATGTTATTCCTTATATCTCAAGCTAAGTAATGAATGCTGTTGCACAACATATGTTAATATATTTATCACTATAGCCTTCCTGTTTTCAAAATCAGTTTTACTACCACCACATTTCCCGTTTTGAGAGGAATAGCAGAATTTGAATGATATTCTGCAAAACCTTCGGGTCTGTAGTTGAATAAGGAAGTCAGTCTAAGAGCTATTGAGTACACCACCTTACCCACCATATAGTCATTTTTCCACATATACTTATAAAAAGCAGTTAAAGTCACAACATTTAGGTACATTGAAAACCTTAAATTCATAATTGATAAGTTCTATATAATAGTAAAACTAAAGCTCCACAGCATCTTGCTGCTGGTCCTCATTGGAGCTGATCAACAAATGTTTGTCACTTCAACTGGGAAGCATTGTGCTTGTAAGCCATATTGTATTTTGCTTACAATTTTTTAAATACTGAAAAAAAATGAAGACATTGTAAGATATAATAAAATAAAGAAATGCATTTCATTTTCACTAAATGTATAAATGAAAAAAAAAGCAAATCTTTATACATTTTAACTCAGAACCACAGCTTTTTTGTTTGTTTTTTTAAATCACAGTTATATAAAGAAAATACAAAAGAAAGTCCAAAAAATTTAAAAGGAGCTTGGAAATAAATGTTTGCAGAGTCTTGCACTGATTTTAAAGTGACAGCAGAAAGGCTGATTTCATTTTGGCAATATTTGCAATGTTCTTATCTACATTTATTTTGACTAGTAAACTTTTATAATTATATTTAAACCTTACAAAAAACAATGAGAGGAAAAGAGAGTATGTATTTGCCAGTATTTAGGACATACTTCCTCCCTCCCCAATATCACAGTATTTGACTCGGAAGTACTCTGGACTAAATGAGCAGAACTTTGCAACAGCAAAATAGTGTAAAATAAGAAAAAATACTGTTAAGACTGAAGGAACTTTAAAATGTACTAAAGCTTCATTTTTATTCTTTTATTGACTTTTTTTGAGGGCAAGCTATCAGAATAAAAGCTAAAGAGATCACTTTGCTTTGTGTAGCTGAGGAAAATACTGATAGCTGCTGCATAATGAAGAGGAACAACAGCTCTGATCTTTCCTACACACACTTCCTTATTCAAGTTTGAGTTAATCATAGTGAGGTGTCTGAGAAGGGGGGGGAGGGGGGTGGAAATTACTTTTTTTTCATTGAAGTCCCTACTGAGTGGTATGAAAACAGTTTGGCCTACTCTGCACGTGCTACTACTAGTGAATTCACAACAGATGCTACAAAGCCACTGCCACCCCTCACCCCCAATCTCTAGAAGACAACTGTTTCAAAGAATAACCCTCTGCATATGCCCAGATATACTAGAACATACTCCTGATGATTGTGGCTCCTCCAGAACTTGCGGGTGAGATTTACGTGGTCTCTGTATCATTGCAGAACAAGCTAAGCACCAACTGCAAAATTGCTGTTGAACAAATTAATAAAAGAAAAAGGAATTAAAAGACTTCAAGTTTATTATGAGGGGCTTCAGCCACAAACAAGCACAGAGCCAAACTGAAGACACATTTTCCTCATTTTGTAAATATTTAATTGTTAGATTTTCCAAGTAAAAACAAGCAAAAAAAAAGCATCTAAGAATAAAAAAAGCATCTAGGAAGAACACAGCAACCGTTTCCTCTCAAAAATTATTTACAACTAGCTAACAACATATAGATTTAGAAGAGCAGTAAACCCCATAACATCAAGGTCCCAAGGTAAGCTCAGTCTCTAAAACAACCCATAGTGTCTACAAAATTCTATAGTCCTGATCTTGCTCAAAGCTCGTATTATCCAAAACAGTAATTTTCAAGCCCTGTAAGTCCACCACTTTTTTCTCACAGGACCAGTTGTCTATGAGAACCCACCTCTTCCGTACTAGAAAAAGAGAAATCACTGAGATCATAAAAATGAAGCGTACTTAAAATTGAAGGAAAGATGGTGTAGTCAAAATGGCTTCTAGAAGAAATAACTATTGGATTTAAAAGGTCCCATTCCAGAAAGGCATACTGGGAAAAAAGAGTAATTACAGGATAACAGATTTTAAGAATCTTTTTTTTTCTTCTTTTTTCTTTTCTTTCTTTTTTTTGTGTGGTGAAGGTAAGGGGGAAGGAATTTTTGTATGTTGTCATGTAGATGGATATACTGCAGTCGGTGATATAATTTCAGCTGAAACAGACCTGAACTAGCTAATTTGAATGCTAACAGTGTAGTTAGCACAGGCTAATTGCATCAGTATGACCATTTCCTCAGGATTATCATCCTCTACTGAGCTTTGTGCTTCTATAGTTACATTACTTGAGGCAGTTATGTTTAAATAAGGCACACAGCATAATACTTACTTTCTTTCTTATTGTAGATTTAGGAGCTCTTTCTGAGGTCCTGATTTCCCTTTTGTTGCCCCATACTCCCCAACTTGTTCCATTTGTTTGCCTCTAAATTCTTTCATCACTTTTCCTTGCAGATTTTTCTTTTTTTGGTTGCTACAATGCTCAATTCTTATACTTTACCACTTGCATAATTTATCTTACCTCTTCTGCTCTTCTTTTTCCCTTTTCTCCCCATTTACTCTGCCTCTGTTCTTAAAATGTTGTTTTCTAATTCACTAGGAAAAAAAAAATCTATTAGAATCCATGTCTTAATTAAAAACTATTTTAATGTATACCTACTTTATTTGACTTTAAAAAAAAAAAAAATCTTTCCCTTCTCTCATACCCTGGGCTTTGGTACCTTGTCTTTTCTAATCTGTGATTTTTTTTTTTTTCTTTTTTTCTCTTTTAGATAGGATAGTAAAGTTTTTCATCCACTTGTAATGCTAATATTTTTATTTGTGATTTTTTAAAGTAAGTGCATGACAGCTGTCAGAATTTTAGCTATATGAAAGGGCAGGTATAGGATGAAGAGTAGTGAACAGTGTGTCAAAAATGAATACAGTCTTCTGCATTTATAGAAGTCAGGTGGTATTTTTACATTTGAGAAAACTTCTGAAGATTGTAAAGGTTTACTTTGTTTTGGGTAGTCCATTTGTAAAAATAAAAGTGAAAAAGTGAGATGTACTTACTTGAAAATTTTCATGGCTATACAACTGCTAATGGAACTCTGCTACCAGTAGCAACATTAAGAGTAACAACATAGACTATATGTTTTGAATAATCTGTTATCTTAAATAGCCTGAAGCGTGGCTGAAGAACTTTGTGGTGTGAATAACCTTAGGCTGTCTGAACTAGTACTTTCTGTATGATGGGAGACCCATTCTCTTGCTTTGCATAAGAGAAGCCCAGGGAGACAGTTTTGGTATAAATGGAAATTCAAAGAGTTATAAAACAGCCAGTTAGAATCTTTTGCTGCTTGAGTGAGGGCCTAAACTCATCAAGATAAACATATTCACAGAATATATTCACTTTTTTTATATTCCAAATTAACTGTGTTTCCTGGAAACAAAACACCAAAACTCTTTCACAATACTATCAAAAAGCCTCTGTCCCCCTTCAGTCTAGATAATTTTGTTTAAAATCTTGCTTTATTCAAATGAGCAAAACTTATTCTTATGGGTTTTTATATTGTAGCCAAAAAACCTGTACACTCAGAAAAGAAAGATGGCAGAAGACCAAATTCTGCTCTACTGTACTAATGAAAGTAGGAGAAACTCTGCTCAAGTCATTGGACTACACTGGTTTCAGTAAGAGAGACGATGGTCTGACTATGTGCTCAGTTAACTGATGACAGCCCAGCATGCCTGTTCAGGTTCCAGGAAGGCCATTCTATTTACCTCAGTTAACTGAGAGCAGAATTTGGCTTGCTGTCTTTGTCAGCTGCAGGCAATCCCTGTGTGAAATACAAAACTATGGGTGTTCCACTCCAAAATATGATGGCAACAAGCTGAGCAGTCATCTGGACCCTGACAGAAACTTGTTTTTATTCATATAGTGACCAAGCTTGTTCTAGCATGTCAAAAACAAACGTTATATATATACATATATTAAAAAAAATGACATTTAACTTTTTAATCCATTTCAAATGTGTATTTTCTATATCAATCATCTTGTTTCATCATTATGGCTTCCTTTATCCTGAGTATCCCAATACTGGAAGTTGCAAGGGAAAGGAAATTGGTGATACTGTCTGGAGTGCATCATTTGAAGTAATGCTCTGCGAGATGGTCAGGGAGTACACACCATGGATCAAAAGACATCCTTTCATTGTGAAAGACTACATGTAAAAGACAAAAGATTGTTATAGGGTGGTAGCTTGATTACAGTTATGTTCGAAAAGACGTTGTTTTAACAGAAAACAGCACAGAGCAGTGAAATACTTCTGGGAGAGCTTCCTTCTCCCTACACACAGCCCTGTCCCTGTGTTTCAAAATAACGTGGCTTGGGCAGAAAAGGATTCTCATTCTCTTTAACAACCCTGCCAAACTGCAGAGCAGCCGTATGTCACTTCAATACAGAGGATTTAGTTTTCTATAATTACATCAGAATATATTAAGCACATTTAATGAGTCTCCTAGTGTAACTGAATGGAGAGCACCTCTACTTGGATTATCAACAACCCTTTATGAGATCATTCTAGAAACACCTATCCACATTAAAGTCTTGAGTGAGAACATGGCACTTTCAATTGGATTAGGGAGACCTTCCTTCTCCTGCACAACTGCAGATTATCAAGTAGACTATTAAAAACAAACAACAACTTTCAATTATATTGACTTTTTGTCATCCCAACAAGGAAAGTAGATGCTGATTGTTTAGTTCTGCCTGAGTTAAATATTTGTCTGATTGACAAAACCAATGCAGGGCAGTAAAGTTTAGAAGTAGCTGATATCATACACAAAAATAGAAAAAATCAAGATGAGTTGGATCTAGACATTTTTTTGTTCAACATTGAAGTCTAATCCTAGTACCTTTTTTGCAGAGGGGCAGTGA